>VZRN01002045.1:1142740-1173425 GCA_013397935.1 Dasyornis broadbenti
GTCCACGGGGGATGCTGAGATCCACTCGCAGCCCATAGGGAGGTGCCCATGCCAGAGTGGGTGGATGCCTGGAGGAGGCTGTGGTCCAGTGGGAGACCCATGGAGAAAGAGGGCACTTGCTCCCAAGATGGGGCAGCCTGTCCTTGGAGGTCTGCACCCCATGGATGAGGGACTCATGCTTCAGCAGTTTTGGGAGGACTGTCTGCCCATGTGAAGAGCTCACATTGCAGCAGTGTATGTGTGTGCTGCTGCTTGTGAGATGGACTCATGCTGGAGGAGTTCACAGAGAGCTGTCTCCTGTGGAAGGGACTCCACGGTGAAGCAGGGGAAAGGACTCCTCTCCCTGAGCAGTGGAAGAAAGACCTCGGTGATGAACTCACCCAAACCCCACACCCTGTCCCCCTGCTATTAGTGGGAAGGAGGGAGGGATGGGGGGAAGAATGCTCTCTTTAAGGGTTTATTTTATTTCTCATTATCCTCCTCTGACCCTGTTAGTAATAAAGTCACTTTGCAACTCTAAGATGAGCCTGTTTTGCCACTGATGTATTTTCTCCCAGTCCTTATCTCGACTCATGGACTGCTTTATTAATTTTTTTCCCCCTCTCTTCTGCCCAGCTGTGGTAGGGGAAAGCAAGTGATCAGCTGTCGTGGGTGCCTGAAATTTGGTCAGTGTCCAAACCATGACAAGCCTGTGGTGCAGACCATGGTGCAACAGCTGTGCCCATGCAGACCATGAAGATGCAGAGATCCACTTGCAGACCATGAAGGAGCCTCACACCAGAGGATGTGAGAGGAGGCTGTGATCGGAGGCTGTGAGCCTGTGGGAGACCCATGGAGAGATGGGCCCTGCTGCTGTACTGGAGCAGCCTGTCCTTGAAGGACTGCAGCTTGTGGAAGAGTGACCCACACTGCAGCAGTTTGGGGAGGACTGTTGCTCATGAGATAGACTCATGCTGGAGCAGCTCATGGAGAACCGTCTCCTGTGGGAGGGACCCCACAGTGCAGCAGGGGAACAACTCCTCTCCCTGGGCAGCAGAAGAAACCACAAGTGATGAACTGACCAAAACCCCCATTCCCTATCTCCCTGTGCTGTTGGTGGGAAGGAGGGAGGGGTGGGGGGAAGGTGTTTTTAAGGGTCTTATTTTATTTCTCATTATTCTGCTCTGATTTTGTTAGTACTAAATTAATTTCATATCTGTAAGTAGAGCCTGTTTTGCCCATGACAGTATTTGATGGGCAATCTCTCCCGGTCCTTACCTCAACCCATGAACCCTTCGCTATATTTTCTCTCCCCTGTCCAGCTGCAGAGGAGAGTGAGAGAATGGCTTTGGTGGTTGCCTGGCATCTCACCACTACACCAGGTGAGCTGCGAGATATGTAAAAATGTCAGCCACCATCCAGGAAAGCCCCTGGAAAGTCCTGGCTGCTCCTATTCTGGGACATGGTATCCCACAATATGAAACTAGATGGTAGTGAAGCCAAGCAACTGGGATCCCTGTCTCAGGATGGCAGGTATTGACAAGGGGATTGGGAAGAGTACAGAAACTCTCAGCCTCTGGGAACTACTCCTGTCAAGCAAAGGGAAGAGTAATTTCTCAAGGGTCATCTAATAGTGCACCCAAGCAGGTGGAATGCCATGGAGAAAGGTATCCAGTACATGAGACAATTAGCTGTGCTGGAGGTGATCTATAGGAATTCAAGTCCCCTGTAGATCCAAATGTACGCAGTCCATGTAGTGGAAGTTTATGCAGAGCATGCCATCGCCACGTGCCAGCTGGTTGGTGTTGGTGTCAATGAAAGATGGAGAACAAACACTGCTTCAGGTGATTGTCTGACTCTGGCAATATGAAGATCATGGGTTTTTTGCCATATCAACCTGCACCTTGGCTGTGGAAAGATTGTCCAAGACTGCTGAAAGCTTCAAAAAACTCAAGCAAACTAGAGAGGAAATTTCCCATGGCCCACCAGTACAGACCAGAACTCTTGCTATTGGGAGCAAGCACCCCGCTGCTTGAGAGACAGGGTACACACCATGAAGTAACCTGTGGTTTTACCTGCATGACCACGGAGAGGACATGAGGAAGTGGAATGGAAAACCCACCTCTGCTCTAGGGGCATGGGTACATGAGTTGAGAGGAAGAACAACCACCCCATTTATTCTTCAAGGATAAATGCCACTCCAGTTTCCAGTGGGCAAGTCCTCAGACAAAACAGGAGGGCTGATGTTACTTCCAATCCTCTGGAAGGACCTTCAGTTCACATTTATAAGTGAGCAACAAATACCACGACTGGAACTGGAGGGGTCCTGCATCCAGCGAGGCAGAGGAAAGGGACAATCAGATCTATTGGACTGTGTGGATCTGATGGCTTGGCCCATCAGACTCACAGGAGTATAAGGCTTTAGGTGACACCAGCACACAGTGTACCCTGATGCCATCAAGACATGTAGGGGCAGAATCGATCTCTGTTTCTGGAGTGACAGGGAGATCACAACAGCTGACTACTGGAAGCTGTACTGAACCTGACTGGGTATTGTGAGAGACTGGAGCAGATTGTTTACTCAAAACATTTTGGGTGTTTATGTGGGGAAAGGGGCAGGTCAGGCCTTGCCCTGGTGAAGCAATACCCTGTTCCACACACCCTACCCCCTAGAGCCTGTATCCCAGCCCCACAGTGGCTGCCAGTCACTGGCACACTGGAAACAACGCTCCACATCCTGTCTCTGAAGCCCCTAACCCAGCTCCTGAGTGGCTGCCAGACCAGAAGTCTCAGCTGGAGAAAGGGCCCAGGAAAGCCAAAGGGTACTTAAGCCAGGACACAGTGCAAGCACATGTCTTGACCCTATCTTCCCTTGGATTTTATATCGGCTGAAGACTGCTGGAACCCAGCAGTGGTAGCAATATTCACTCTTTTCTGTATCTTTTCTCTCTTTTTCTTCTCCTTCTTCTAATGCCTTTTTCTCAAAGCTTGAATAACTTAAACTTGGACTGGTTGGAGTTTGCTAAGTTGAACGAGCTTAGAGCTTGCTAAATTAAGGCTTTGCAAAATGTTTTATGTTGATTGAATGCTGTTCTAAACTTTTGCCAAAGTTCTCTGATTTTCTGAAGTTTGCCAGTAAAGTTTTTGTTGTTTAGATCTCTTGAGAATATCTTGTTGGTATTTCTCCCTTGCATCTAACTCAGGGTACATAAAAAGCCTGTAAGCCCTCTTAAAAGACTCAGCGAGTGAGTTCTGGGGCCTTACAGGCATGAATAGCAAAACCACCCCATTGTGACTGGCCCAGAGGCCTTGTGCATCCTTGGCACAGACTACAGGAGTGGGTATTTCAAGGACGCAAAAGGACATCCACTATATCTGGAACCAGCTGCCTAGGGGTGGAAACACAGTTCCACCATTTGCCATGGATTGATCCAGACTGCACTGGAAAAGAGTGAGGCTTTAGCACACTTGCACTGTATTGATGATATCATTGTGTGCGGCAATACAGCAGAGGAAGTTTTTGAGAAAGGGGAGAAGATAATCCAAATCCTCCTGAAGGCTGGTTTTGCCATAAAGCAAAACAAGGTCAAGGGACCTGCCAGGAAACTCAGGCTTTAGGAGTAAAATGGCAAGATGGACATCATCAGATTTCAATGGATGTGGTCAGCAAAACAGCATCTATGTCCCCACCAATCAGCAAGGAAACATAGGCTTTCCTAGGAGCTGTGGGCTCTTGGAGAATGCATATTCCAGAGCCCAGTCAGATTGTAAGCCCTCTCCATCTTGTGATGCAGAGGATGAATTATTTTAAGGGGGGTCCTGAACAAATGAGGGATCCTGAACCATTCATGCAGTAGCCCTTGGGTCAGTCAGGACAGTATAAAATATGAAAAATGTGCTCTACACTGCAGCTGGGGAGAATGGTCCTTCCTGGAGTCTCTGCCAAAGAGTACCAGGGGACACTTGAGAATGACTCCTGGGGTTCTGGAGTTGGAGATACAAAGGACTCAAGGCCTGCTACACAACAACTGAAAAAGGAATACTGGCATCTTATGAAGGCTTCAAGCAGCTTCAGAAGTGATTGACACTGAAACACAGCTTCTTCTGGCACCCTGACTGCCCGTGTTGGGCAGGATGTTCCAAGGGAAAGTCTCCTCCACACATCATGCCACTAATGCTACACAGAGTAAGTGGATTGCGCTGATCATAAAACCCCAATAGCCAAGGGATCCTGGAAGTCATCATGAATTGGCCTGAAGGTGGAAATTTTGTATTATCATCCGAAGAGGAGGAAGAAAAGGTGATGTGCTGAGGAGGCCCCATCATATAATCAGCTACGAGAAATGAAAGGCGATACACTCTCTTCACTGACAGATCCTGCCATATTGTAGGGATACGTATGACAATGCCATATTGTAGGGATACATAGAAAATAGAAAACTGCCAGATGGAGTCCTATACAGCTAGTTCACTGAAGCTGAGGGAAAAGGTGGAACAAGTCAGGTTGCAGAGCTGAAAGCTGTCTTGCTGGCTTTGGTATCATGGAGCAAGAGAAATGCCCAGGCTCTGCCTCTGCAGTGACTCATGGATGGTGGAAAATGCTCTGTGGAGATGGCTGTATCGATGGAGAAAGGCCAACTGGCAGTGCAGAGGTAAACCCATCTGAGCTGCTGAATTGTAGCAAGACATCACTGCTCAAGTAGAGAAGTTGACTGTAAAAGTACGTCACATAGATGCACAGGTACCCAGGAGTCAGGCCACTGAAGAACATCATAACAATAGACAGGCAGATTGGACTGCCAAGGTTCAAGTGTCTCAGGTGGATCTGTACTGCCAACATAAGGGTAAATTATTTCTGGCCCAGTGGGCCTATGATGCCTCAGGTGATCAGGGAAGAGATGCAACACATGGATGGGCTCATGACTGAGGGGTGGACTTAAGCAGGGACACTATCTCCTGGGTTATTCCATAACTGTGAAACATGTGCTGTTCAAGCAGGCCAAGAGGGTAAACTCCCTGTGATATGGGGATCAATGGTCAAAATATGGGGAGGCCTGGCAGATTGATTATACCACTCTCCCACAAACCCGCCAAGGCAAGCACTGTGTGCTTACAGTGGTAGAAGCAACCACTGTAAGTCCCCATGGTGCATATGAGGAAAGTGTTAGGGAAGGCAGCTTGGATTAGTCCTGCCTCAAGAAAAGGCAAACCCATCTGTGGAATTGGTTTTGCTCAAGGACCTGGCTGCATTTGGCGGGTAATGCAGAGGGACAGGGAAATGCCATGTGTACCTTCAGGGGTTTAGAATTTTGGGTAAGAACAGTCTGTAGTGTTGAATTGTATAGTATTGGTTGCTGAATGACACTGCCCCTGTATGTCATAACTACGATGGACAATGAGTATGGATTGCTCCAGGTGCACCAGTAATGAGCTCCTGATGCAGCCTGCAACCAGCTGACAGCACCACGGGAGACATCCAGGATGAACAGAACCTACGGACATGGATTAAATGAACTCAACAAACATCTTGGAGGAACAGCCATTGACTATGGAAATGATACCTGTGTTTGTGTATACATATACAGAGTTTGAAGGTGTAGGATCTGGGTATGTTATAGATGGTATAGAATAAGGGGTGGATAATGTCCTGGTTCCAGCCAGGACAGGGTTAATTTTTGCAATAGCCAGGAAGGGCCATGGCTAGGACCTGGACATTATTCTATACCACCTAATATCATTGTCAAGTTTGCAGGGAGGGAGTCTTTTCCAGTCAAGAAAGCATGGCAGAGGGAGTGGTCAAGTGTTGGCTGTTCTTGGGGGGGTTTCTGTGGGAACTGTTCATTTCTTCTACCCTCTGTCATTAGCATTGTTGCTATTACTGTTCATTTTCTTATCTCATTGCTGTTTCCAGTATATTGTTCTTATCACAACCCATGATATTTACCTTTTATGCCTCCAGTTCTCCTTTCCAGCCCACCACAAGGGTAGGAGGGAGAGGGAAGAGGAGAGTGAGTGAGTAGCACATTTCCTGGAGAGTGTCAGTGGGAGCACTAAATTGGGGAGTACCTTTCCTGAACCACAGCATCAGGTTACATCTAAGAGGTGCAGGATAGAAAGCAAAAAAATTCTTTTAATGACCTGGCCTAGAAGACAAATGCAAAGGTAAGGTGGTGCACTGGTACCTTCTGCATGAGAGTCAAAGGGAGAAACCAAGAGGTGAAGACTCTCAAAGAAGTGCAAGCAAAAAGCATAATTTAAGCCTGTAATTATTGAAGGAGAAGAGACAAAGGACAGAAAGAAGGGCTGCAGAAAGATGAATGTAAGGAAGGAACAAAAAAGAGAAGGAGGGACACATATATTGGTGGAAAGTTGTATCTCCTGGACCCAGAAATTGCCTCAGACACCAGCTAATTTTACAAGATAAGTTACATGCATGCCCACATTCAAGAGGGCAAGAGTGAAACCTTGATGGCAACGCTACGATTCTGGTTGAAGAGCTTCATTTTCCCCCTCCCATACCTGAAAGCCTTGAATCCTTGCCAAATATTCCAGCTGTTTTGAAGGCTGCACTGTAGAACAGGGGGAAGCAGGAGATATTCCTTTTAGACCTATGGCTTCGGCAGTTGGGGATGTTCCATTCATGAGAAGTTCCCTGGCAATCGTAGCCGTGCTATTTGTTGCAGGAGATATGCTGAAGAAAGAGCTAGAAGTCTGGCTCATTTCTTTGGACGACAAATAGCTTACAGTGGTACCAGGGGCTGATTTGTTGCGGCTTGCTTCCATCTCTTGATATACATCAGGAGAGAGATGGAGTATTCCCTTTGGTGCTGAAAACAAAACCAAAGATCATTCTCATTACTTTAGAATGGGTTTGACATGTAGACAATTTTCATTAACATATTTCACAGTGAAAAACAAAGTAAGAATTTAGAAGCAGTATATTTCTTTTTTACAGTAACTGTAAATGAAGTCATGTAATTTATTTAGAAACAAGGCAGATCTGATGCGCCCCTCTTCTTCCTCTTCCCCAACTCTTTTAAAAATGGTACAAACCTTAACTTTAAAACTGTGGCTAGCATAGAATACACAACACGAACAAATAACATTTGGAGACCTACAAGCCATGAGGAACAGATGTCGCTTCAAAATAGTAGCACAGTCATTATTTGCCTACCTTCTTCTACCTCCTATCTGATACACTAATTTAGGCTGTTTTTTCACAAATAACTGAAACTAGTCTATATCAGCACTGTTGCCACCAGAAGTAGTTCAGTTTTTTTCTCCCACTTACAGCTGGTTTTTGCACTCTCCAGCTGCTCTATTGCCAGCACCAGCACCTGTAGGACCATGTAGGGATGTTCATGAGAACGAGCTGTTGGAGGCAAAGGAAGGGCAGTGTGGTTTCTTGCAGTAGCAGCACTGCCTCAAGTGCTAGCTTAAAGTGTTTGCTGAATCACAAGGGCAGCCTGCGGTTAAAAAATCCTTACACTGCCCTGCAGCCACAGTATTACTGTGCTAATTACTCCAATGTGACTGACTGCTTTGCAGCGAAGAGGAATTTATTTATTTATTTATTTAGCTGCATACCCTAAAGTTTTCATCCTATAGTCTTCAAAATAGCTACTTGCCTTCGAGAACATTTATACTGAAAAAGGAAAGCATATATGTGTCCTACTTAATATCAACAGGAGTTAAGGCAAACATTAAAAAAGAGCTAAATTTATGTAAAATACTTTAAAATATTTCCAGTGACATGTAAATTAGGGGTAATGTGTCTACATTTCAACATTTTAAATACATTTTTAGAAAATCTCTCAACCCTAAACCTCCTTGGAAACAGAAGTACATACTTGATCAGTTTTGCTGATAACCCTGTGCATGGAAATGTGCAGAACTTAGTCTGAATTTTGCTAGTTTTCTTATACAATGAAGCATATTTTGGAAACACAAGTAATCAGTTGGTTGATATAAGAGGAAAACCTTTTTCTTATTATTAATACATCAGAAAATAAGCTTGAAATGTGTAATTTCATATTAAGAACATACTTTAATCTTCTGTCATATAATATGAGTGAACCTGAGCCATATGGCATTTCATTCTAGGGATAATAAACCTGTTTGTTAACTGATTTAGTAACCCCGAGAGAAATCAAAGGGTTCAATGCTTAATTCATTTGCAGTACATATTAAATTAATCTCAGAATGTAGAATAAATTCAAAGAAGAGGAGGAAATTAATTTCCAGTACCTAGGAAGGATTCCTCCAATCCTAGAAGAGCAAGTAGTACTTTTAAATAAAATGTCTACCACAAGGAGAAGACTCAAAAAATATTACTGTAATTAATATCCTCATTTTCAACTATATGGTGCAAATGGAACTTCCTCAGTGCCGACTCAGCAAACTGCTTACAACTGAATCTTTTAATTGATTTACTCATACATTTGGCTTTTAAATTCATATTGCTTTCAGAAATCTGTAACATCTGCTTATATCATTCACAAAGACATATCTGTTATTCACCTGATTGCTCTCCCCACCTACCTCTGTAGGGCTGGGGAGTCTGATTGGATCCTGAACATTAACGGTGCTTTTACCTAGTTTAGAACTGGCTCCAAAGCCAGTAGACTGAAGGCCAGAGCTGAACTCCAGAGCTAAGCACAAATTCAAGACAATGCTGCTGGGAAAGATGGAGCATAGGATCCCTAAAATTTCTTTTTCTCCATCTGAGAGAATTTAAAATATAATCTAATAGATAAACAACTGTGTAAATACACAGCATTATTTTATGGCCAATAATCATATGAGGAGAGAGATTTTATGTGCTTTTTCTGAGGCTTTAACTTCCAAGACCTACCCTCTGCTCGCATTTTTAAAGTCTAATACAAGAGATATGATTAATGGAAACTGAAAAAAACCAGATAATACAGATCTTGATAGTTGACATTAGGTTACAAAACCAAACAGCAACAAAAATACTGAGTGGCAGGTGTTCACCACCTCCTAAGAACTGCCCACTGTAAATCTGATTTCCCACAAATATTTCAGAAACAGAAATGAAAACTGAACAAAACATAAAACAGTCTACTTGTTTAGAAATAACATTATATTAGCCCCCCCAATCAATTTTAGAAAAACATAGTACAGTGTTACTTAAAAAAAAAAAATTTAAAGAAGTTTAAAATCAAGTCCAGTGCTGCAGATGTCTGTTCCATTGATGTAATATTACTTAAAACAAACATTTTACATGCTTTCTCAGCCATTTCACTGTTTTTACATGATCCACCCAAATATCTAACTGCTGTCTGGAACAATGGTTTGGAATACTTCCAGATTACTAAGCTTTCTAAATGTTAAAATAACTAATATGCAGCATATGATGAATAGAAAGATATTGAGTAGAGTATAGCAAATGCTCTTGAAGTATTGACTTTAATGGTGATGTTAAATTAATAATAGTACTTTTACACTTTGCAACACCTTACTGCTAAAGACTTCAAAGTGCTTTATAAGCAATAATTAATTTAAATCATACATTGGCTATGAGAGGCAGATATTATATTACCATCATTGATTATCTCTGGAAACAAAGTAATGTAATATTCTAGACATTACATTAATATAGTTGCAAGATATTAACTTTTTATATTCAGGGCCTATGTTTCATGAAGGTTCTTACAAACTTGTTTTAAAAAGCCAATAAAAACTTGCTCTCTTTGAAAACTTCTATAAAACATATATTAATAGTAACTATTTATCTATTTTTAATGTATTACTGAGGATATTTTATATATCATTCCTCACAGTTGCCTGCTTACTTCAGCTCTGTTGTATTACAGGAAAGTGTATAAATATATTTAGTTACAGTAGTAAAGTTATCAAATGCCAAGGGATACAACAACAACAGAGGATTAAGTGCAAGAACAAAAGAACCCTTCAGAAATTATCTTAATTAGTCTACTAACAATCAGCTGATTAAAAAGCATGGGAGAAAGAAATAGTATCCTCTACCATCTTTATTCATTGCAGGAGAACATCTCCAGGTAAACACTTCCATTCTTGTTATTTTTCAGCTAAGAAAAAAACTTGGACTTTTGTATCCACTAAATATTTATCCAGTACTAACTTCACCATACTCCACAGGAAGAATCATAATTATTAGGAGTCACAGGACATATAATAGACCAACAACACTGCACCTTCTGCTGGACATTAACTTAGAGGGACATTTATGAAACATATTAAAATAATTTCCATTTATATTATTTAAACCTGTGGGCAAATGTACTACAAAAATATGCAGGCTAGCTATGCAATGTAATCACTAACATTTAAAAAACATGTCTTACACATCATTGGCACTAATTGTTAGCAGTCTCTCACAATCTTCTGAAGTCTATGAAAACACACCAAAGACCTTTCTTACCTAGGAATAAATTTCTTCATATTCCATTGCCTACTTTTGCTGTCGCATATGCAAAACAGCTTAGACTCCAAGGCAAATGTAAGAACAAGATACCAAATGGCCCAACTATCCCTCACAAGCCTTCCCCAGGAAATGTAATTGATTGCACCTTTTTTCACAGCAGCCATAAGAGGCAGTCTCCGAAAGTTCTGTTTGAGTGATGTTATTTTTATCCCTAACCCTTTGTCTACAGTGTCCCCTTGGCTGGGAAGACGGGGGGACATTTCTACAAAAGGGTCCTCCACTGTCTGGAGTTCGTGGTTAACAAAACTAACCATTAGAGGAACTGCCTGCATGGGGAATGAGGTGAAGAAGAAGAACTGACAGTACTGAACAAGCCTCAATGAAATAAGACTCTGCAAAAATGAAATTTGCTGATACAGGAACAGTGACAAGTTACCCCGCAGCAGTGGGCTACTAAATTAAGAAAAGTTCAGAGTGATGACAGCATTGCCTGCACACTCACAGGTATCAGAGTTTACACAGATACCACTGGTGTCCTATTTCCAATTTTCTGTTTCTGTCAGGAAGATCAGAAAACATGAAAACTTGAGATTTCAATTTTATCATTCAACTCCACAAGATGGTCTACAGAATCAGGCTTGTGTTGTCAATCTGCACATACATATATACATGCCAGTGCTAATTTTCTCTTCTATACTTGATCAGTACTGTAGGGATACTCTGCCTTCACTCAATGACTTCTCTGGTTCAGGGTCACTCACTGACTTTTCATATTTATACTTGGTCTAAACCCCAACTTTATTCTTTCTCAGAGAATACAGTTTTCTCCCTAAGTTCTCGCTTATCCTACAGAAAAGCTATACTTGTTCATGTGTCAGAAGCAGTTCCAGCTGGAATGTGACTTCCCCTGACACTGCTGAAGAGCACATGCTCTTCCCTACACTACAACCAGTGAAATGGGATGTGGCACACAGGAGTGTTTTCACATCTTGTGCAATGATGTAGAGTAAAACATAGTATAATTCTGTATATGACATCTTCATAAGTCAAGTTTGGCACCCTGGTATTTGAAATAATCCATCACTAGATGAAGAAAAGACTGTTCATAAAGAAATAATCAGTATTTTTTAAACTGAATAAAATACTTGATAGATAATCATCAAAAAGCTTTCTTTCAGATTATGCTATCTGTATTCATATTGAATAAAGCCTTCTTATAATAAGTACATATAATAAGTGGTACATAAAGTACAGGGAAAAATCTTGTAGTAAGGCAGTAACAAGGAAAAGTTAGAACTGGATCTAATCCTGACTTCACAATTTTGTATGTTAAAATGGACAAGAACTTAAGAGGCATGGGGGATACTCAAATGCAATAATTACTCCCTAGAGCTGGCATGTTCTCAACATGCCCTAAAATATGGCCCATTACAAATCTACTGACCTCAAAAAAAAAGAGAATTTACAAAACCAAATAACTACTTCAATAACAAGACTGAAAATGTAAATATTATAATAAAAGGAAATTACCATTTTATACCCCACTCACTGTAAAAGACTATTTATATACTAGAATATTTTCAAATTTTATTACCTCAGTAGGAACTCTGAAAAGGTCAGTCAAACAATAAGATAGGCAAATAGTATGGCCATTATGCTCTCAGCAATTGTCTACACAAAATCTTGGCTTGAAATACCAAGCTGCAATCATTACCTACTTAACACAGCTATCTGTGGTATTTCTAAGTCACCAGCTATTGCAATATTCAGACATGAAAAAATGTTTTGTCATTACACAATGTCTTCAATCAAAAGATCTCGTCTACATGACCTTAAACAAACTGATGTTATATAAAGCCACTCATTAAAATACTAGTTTGTTTAACCTTAAAATAACTGTGATACTGAAGTAAATACTATTTAGTTCTTCATGAAATCAGGTCTTGATATCTCTAATTTCACAGGACTATTTTCTGTATAGCCAAAACAGAAATTGCAGTATTGCAAGACTTAAATTGTATGCGTTTCTGTAACATTTGGCATTTAACTCATATGAGGGAAGTTGTTTGAATTCTCCCCAGCTTTATTCCTGCTTGAAAACATAAGATTTTGGTAAAAATGAGACATTGTGTTTGCAGTGGTGATATTCTATGAATATTCTGAGGATCAGCAGACCAGAGCAGGAGCAAATAAAGCTAGTGAGCTGGCAGACCATGGTGCTTGTAAAAGCTGCAAGAAAGTGATGTTTGTGGGAGTAAAGCAATTTAGTAGAGTGCTTAAGTGCAACTGGAGGCAACCTGTGCAGGCGAGACTATTCATTAACAGATTAGGAGGGGAATGAGAATGGTGATGATGGAAAGAAAGGCCTGACCTACACGGAGAAGAGATGGAAGAATGAGCAAATCTACAAGACAAGGACAGAGAGGCTGCTGAAACTAAGAAGGCCAAGGGGGCCATCAACAAGCACAGCATATGTACCAGTGAAGAGGAAATCAGAGGAGGAGAAAGCAGTGGGCGAGTGGAAGTCTCAGGGATAGACATTTGATGTAAAGGATAGGGCATGGAGGAAAGAGTGGAGAATTAAGTTTTAGTTCTGACAGCAAAAAAAGTCTCAGTTCAGGAGATTCAATTTTTCAAGGACATTATTATCCCAGACTAAGAGTGAGGTATGTGGTGGATTCCAGGCTGGAGGGAAGAGAGTAGGAAAAGCAGAAAAGACTCCAGAAAAGTGAAAGTACTTAGTGTAACACTGTACTCAGGTGAATTATGTGATAGAGGTCCATTTTCTCACCTGAAGACAGAAAACCAAATGCAGATACTTTGCGTAATTACATAATTAAATTTGAATTTGAGAGTTAACATCAAAGAAGAGCTCTGCATTTCTAGCTTCATGTGCAGATTTCTTCAAAGGAATAGACTAGCAACTTTGAATAAATGTAATTCATATCAGCATTTTAGGAGACTGGGAAAAACAAAAGGATACATTATCTGAAATTATCTCTACCCACAGAGCTGGCTGTCATGGTGGCTGCTTCCTCTTTATACATTTTACACATCAAAAGCTTAACAGCTAAGCAATCTCCCAGACAGGTGACTCGAGTTCCTTCTCAGCCTGAGGGCACCCAAACTAAAGACCTCACAGCCCAACTGTGCATTTCTTACATATGCACAATCTACACTATTCAAGAACCAGGCAGCAGGTTTCTTGCAACTCTTCCTCTTTAAACCTGTATATATAATAGGCAGAATATCTGTAAACCAGCCAGAGAACACCTGAATACACATCTGCACCTTCATTCACAAGAGTTTCAATCAACAAAAAAGCTACAGTCATGATTACTTTAGATCACTCCTTCCCTGTGAATTTCCTATATTTTAGTAGCATTTGATTTTTCCCTTTTTGGCTGAAAATCATATTAGATACACATCTCCAAAGGGCGGCTGTCATAATCCAGAGTACTCTGCACTCCATGAATACTCTCCTTCTGCTGAAGAAAGAAACTTAAGTCTCCAGTGCTCATGCTTAAACACTAGGCTCTTTATCAGTACACACTGTACTCCAAACTCAGCAAAGAAATCATCACCTCTGAAGATGCAAAACTTGCAGAACTTTAAGCACTTAACTGAGCATCTCAAAAGGGGAAATATGGGAAAAGGAGAAGGAAAACTTGCAGTCGTGGTCTTACACTTCAGAGTTGTGCCCAGATCCCACTCACACACAAAAATGCTAGTTGGGCTTTTGTCACTAGTTCTCAAAACAGCAAGGAAAAGATAACACTCCCTTCTCTGTTTTGTTAATATAAGGTGTTTTTTAATATTAGGCATTTTAGAATTTTTTTCAACTATTTAAAAAATATATATGCAAGCTGCATTTAATTGGTATTATGCTGGATAAAATTATTTTCATTGCTAGATGAAACTGAAAAATAACACATCAGTTATTAATAATGCCAAATACACCTTGGATTTCCTAGCTTCAGTAGATCAAGAAAGAAACAAAATGGAACAAATCTCCTCTGCTTCTAAATTTAATTTTCCCGTGTCTTCAGTTAGAAATAAAATTTTATTAGAAAATTAACGAATCAACTCAGCAGTTACAGAGGTATTATTTAAACATAACCGACTGGGATAAGAGACTCTAGACAAGGCTCTGAGAACATAAAGTGAGGACAAGTGGCTCAGCTGATGGAACTGCTCCAGTGATGGTATAATGTTCACCTGACAGTTTGTTAGCTAAAAAAATTGCCACAGAACAGAACAAAAATATCAAAATGAACAGATGGAAAACTACTATTCTGTGGCCTTCATCAAGTAAGTGGTGTTGTCAATCCCTCTTACTGTGGTTTCTAGTCAGAATGGTAAATAATTCAGTAAACATTTAGTGATGTATCAACGTAACTCCTAGCAAAAGTGCATTATAATTGACAGAGTTGAGTAAATTTAGAAGAAATTCAGAAGCCAAATCCAACACAATAGCAGTACTGAGCAAGTAAAAATGCATACAATCCACTGTAATCACCTTTGAAATATACCCAAAAAAATTTAAATATTTCAGCAAAATATAACTCACAAAAATTCCAATAGAAAATGCCCAAATTACAAAATAAAAACTTTATTCCCAAACTGTAGACTTCTGTTCCTGGTCATGGAAACACAGGGGTATTAAATTATGTACTGGAAGTCTTCACCAGAATCCCCAGTTGAAAAACAAACATGTAGAGGACTATTAAATAAAGTCTTTCCAAAACTAGTGAGGGCCAGAACTACGAAGTTCATATAAATTTTGTTTCCTTCAAAGTGAAGATGTATTAGTATGTAAAATTTCATAAATACACAATTTGTGTTGCATTTATTGTCTCCAAAAAGCTGTTGAAGAAACATCTAAGTGAGAAGAATCTGCAAGTAGCCATATATTTAGGGCTTACAATAACACCACATCTTTTTGTGGTTTTTATATTTCTTAATCTAATATTGAAGCAGACTTTTAAAAATACTAAAATAAATGTTATTTACAGAAAAATATCAAATTTTCTCATCCCAGACTTAAGAAACTCTTCAGAATAACTATTTGCTTTTTTCTCTCTTTTTTCTTTTTCTTTTTCCTTTTTTTTTTTTTTGTCACTGAGAACAATTGTATGAGATCAAATATCTTTGTTCCTTAGGAGTTCATCTGTTCCTGCTGCTCATTTACCATCTGAAATCATAATCATCTGTTGGTGACAATCTAATCATCTTCACAGTAACTAATTGTGATGTCACAAACAAATGGTTATGATTTCAGGTGGTGAACAAACAGCAGGAGCAGATGTACTCTGAAGAACAAAGACTGTAAAGTCATGCATGAATCCCTAGTAATAAAATGTTAGGAAAGAAAAACAAAGAGTCTGTTCTTTACAGAGAGGTAGGATTGCTCTGAATGTATTTTTTTTTATATTATTAGTTTTTCAATATTTTGTGACTCCCAAAACTGTTGGAAATAGGTAAAGCAAAACTATATGATGGAAAATTGAGGTTGGGAGACATGTAAAAAGAGTTATGGTCTATTTTTTTATTATTAGAATTATAATATATAAAAGCACTGTTACATTTTACTTTTGTTTTTATATTGTTCTTCATAGCTCATCTACAGCTTCTCCTAGAACATATCCTGTATGATGTTTGTGATTACCCCATCCAGAAATACAAAACAAAAATGTGTTCCCATGAAAATGCACTTTGTAATAGGATTGTTTATTTGTTTCATGTTTTGTTTCTGTAGATAACTGCTTAAGTGAAATCAAGAGAGACAAATGAGATTCTGTTTACAGTAAACATCTTCTGTATGGGCTGCAAATTCTTCTGGTCTGCTCACAGTCTCTCAACGTCTCTTCCAGTAGCATAAGGGAAAAAAATTCAGTCAACATTCTTGCCATTTCATACGTGAAGGATGTCAAAGATATCCCAAACCAAGAAACAAATAGCTTTGTGTTTCATCTTTCTTTGAAATTGTGAAATGACAGGGAAAGGTAAAGAAGCAAAGCTTTGGGAAGAAGGCTTGCCAGTGAGTAGGAGGAACAGAAGTAAGATTTGCCACATGGGTAATGCAAGAGTAACATGATAGAGGGCAGCAGGAGAAGTTAATTTTCAAGAATATTTAAAAAGGGAATACTAAATATATATTGAGCTAGTAATTAAGAGGATACAGACTGTAGGGTATTTCTCAGCAAAAACAAACTACATAGTAAGTGTATACTGAAATCTGTTCTTCAACTGTACTAAAATATAGAACTGTTATGTTTTTTTGGTTTTATTGTACTGAAATATACAAATTCCCTTTACTATTCCAGTTTTATTTGACTCAGATGGAAACACATTGCATTATGCACACAAAGAAAGACTATCTCTCTGCAAAAGCAAACTGATGCACAATACCCTGCCCTAGCAGGATGCAATTGTTTTCCTGGAATAAAATTACTGGAAATATGAATAAGAGCTGCCAAATGGTAGATGTAGCAATCTCAGAGCCTCCGATTTTCAAGACCACTGGAAGTTAGGTTTATGGTAACAAGAAATCGAAACTGTACATTTCTCTTCTAAGAAGGATACAAAAGGGAGGAAGCTGCTCCATTTGCCCTCTTTTAAAACTTCCTAACATAAAAAAAATGACTTAAAAAACTTCAAGAGTAAATTCACCTACCAACAAGTGTTGTTCTTAAAAATAACCTAATACATTCATACCTGAAAGGATGTGATATTTTTGAACTCAAAGTGTGGAACTTGTTTGGAACTGTCTTTAAAAAACCCTGCACTTCACAGATGCATGAGAGATCATGCACAAAAGTGATTTATTTTATTCAAAACACCCTGGTAGTGTTCAAGGTCAGGCTGGATAAAGACTTTAGCAATCTAGTCTAGTGGAAGGTGTCCCTGCACATGACAGGGGTGGTTGGGCCTAGATAATCTTTAAGGTTCATTCCTATCCTTTAAAATTCTATGATACACTTCAATCACCTGATTGTTATTAATGTTGCCTCTAGATTGGAACCCTCAAAAAAAGGGGTTAAGAGATTAAGAACAGTGGTCTCTGAACAAATGCTCTATATCTAATGGCATGTTATCTCCATGTCCTTCGACTTCCAATTTACTTGTTGATCAGAAGAATGGAAACGAAGGCATAGTGCATTACAAAAGTGTCCTGGAATGAAAACCTGCTCCTGTACTGTAGCTCTGGTGGCTGTAAAAAGGTCTGTGAGCAGGTCAGTCTGTGAAAAATAAGTTATTTGGTCATCACAGGTTTAAAATATAGTTTCTGTTGATCTTGTCTCCTATTGAATGAGTTTGCCTTTGTGTTCTCCTTCTAGATTTGGATTTACAGGTCAAAGTTGTCTTCAGCAGCCTGAGAAAGAGATTATTGTTTCTTGTTGGTGTAACAGAAGATTGTGGTTTCATCTGTAAGTATCTTTGCTGCAAGACACTGCAAGGACAGGAGAAAAGCTAGGGGTCTTATTCTGCTATCTCAAACTCTAATATGTTAACATTCGAAGATATTTCACAGGCCTTGTCCTTAGAGATTTTGACAATACAAACACAAATCATCTAAAAGTATTGATGGAGGTTGATGACAGGGCTGTAAGGAAACAATTAATAGAAGTCTTAGATCCTGTAGAATCCTCCCTTTCAGGGAAACACAATGGCATGTGCTGAATCCAAGATCACTTTAAACACTAGCAAACCATTGTGTAAATTGAAGCACAAACTATTCCTCAGGTCTCTAGGACACTCTCTGGTGGCTGGGAAGACCACATATATATTGGAACACTACTGAAACTCCTTAAAAACTGCTTTTAGGACCATGTCTTTCAGATATATATAGGCAAAAAATTGAAGGTAGCTCCTGTGCATGTCCATATCTGGTACAATCCTTAGTTGAGGGAGATAATGTTTGGGACTCTTAAGTTCAAAACTATACACAGTTCTAGAGAAAAATCCAGGGCCCATGAAAAAGTGAACAAAGCACTATTTCTATTATCTTTACCATTTTAAACAGCAAAAATCTAGTTACAAACTCACCAAGTTCTGTCCTATTCTTTACATGTTGCAGTGAAACTGAGTTCAGTCTTCACCAACAAGGTTTCTTGGGCGTTTGTGTCTTAAAGGCAAAGCTTAATGAAGAGAGGAATTACCAGTAGCAGAACCTCATCAGAGTCAGGGATGTCTTGAGAAAAGCTAGAAGTCAGCCCATAAAAATCACAAAATCTCAGAATTGCAGATTGGGTCACACTGGGGAGAGACCACAATGGTTCATCTGGTCCAACTCCCCTGCTCAAGCAGGGCCATCCAAGAGCATATGGCACAGGATTGTGTCCAGATGGTTCTTGAGTATCTCCAGTGAGGGACACTCTACAACTTCTCTGGGGAACCTGTTCCAGTGCTCAGACACCAGCACCATAAAGGTCTTCCTCATATTCATGTGGAACTTGCTGTGCATCTATTGGGACACATCTTAGCTTGCTGAGTCAACCAGCTTACAGCATTGTGAGGCCACTCTCTTTTCTCTTCAAAAAATCCTGGAGATCAGAAGAAATGTCCAATGCCTGGAGAAAGGCATTATAATCAAAAAAGGTAGGCTGGTCAGCCTTACTCTGGTCCCTGGGAAAATCATGGAATCTCTTGAAGCCATTTGTGGGCATGCACATTTTTTATGATAAAATGATTGGTTTTATGAATGGAGAGCAGTGGATGTCATTTACTGTGGCTTTAGCAAGGCTTTTGACATCATGTCTCCCACAGCATCCTTGTCTCTATCCCGTGATTTTAGAGCCTAGGTAGATAAATTACTAGATGATGGAAATCTGTTGGGACCCAATAGACTTCCAAAACCTAAGAAGAGGTTGTCAGAAAAGATGTGATTCACCCCTTTTCAGATGGAGCCAGGTACATTACAGAGGTCAATAGCTGAAGAACAGGAGATGATAGTCATAAACAAACAGGAGATATTCTGACAAGGATAAAAGGAAAAGAATCAGTGTGAAGACAGTTAAGCATTGGAACAGGCTGCCCAGAGAAGCTATGGAATCTTCATCCCTAGAGAACTGTTAAGAAGCCGTAAGAAACCTTACCTCAACTCTGTACTGACTATGCTTTGAGCAAGCAGTTTAGGTGACCTCCTAAAATCCCTTACAAACTGAAGGATTCAATGATTCAATGAGTAAATAAAATTCTCCTTGTTCCTGCACTCATTCATACCTACACTCACACACAGGACACCCAGGGGTTAATTCACCTAATTGCAACAAAAACACTAAAATATTTACAAAAAATATTTCAATTGTCTTGGATAATCCAAATCATACAGAGACAAAGAGAAGTATCAATAGTATCAATACAAATTTACAAAGCAGTACTTACTGTTACTTGTTGGCTCAGGAAACCCAACATTCTGACCATTCCAACTTTTGTTTTCTCCAAGCTGAAACAAGTAGAAGAAGACAAGTAAGTAAAGAGCAAACCGCTCCCTAAAGAGAATATTCCTATTTATAAATGCAGTTGAAAAATTCTAAAAAGGATGACTTGAGATTGCCACATCTGTTCACAAAATTTTGCTAACTCATCTTAATTTTGCCTAAGATAGGTTATTTGAGTAATGTACCCTTCATGAATAAACATTAACAACTATTGCCTAACACTGAAATATAAATATTTCCCCAAGGATTACATCCAACTCAATATGTTACCAAATCAGACTTAAATAAAATTAAATGTTTTAAGCAGCTCTCAACTGAAAACATAAACAGCCAACAGAGAAATTACATTCTAAAATAAGAAGATCCTAATAACCGCCTATGAAGGAATGTGTAAACACTATAAAGTACTTTGGGTGTAATTTTAAAATATTTACTTGTTAGGAATCAATTTAGTTACTGAAGTGGAAGCAAAAATGATTGCAATTTTCCATTATTTTAATATATTTTTGAGGAAGCTTATTGTCTTCTAATTAATTTTATTATGTTTAATATTGGGTATTACTCTGATATGGAAAAGGGGAACAATTAACACAGAGGTTTAAAATGAAGCCATTACTGAGGTTTACACAGTAAATAAGATGACAATGTTCTAGGGTTATGTATAAAACTGGATAAACAAGTCTGAGCTTCCTCATTACTTAGGAGCTATTGACAACCAGCTCTGTGAATGTGAAATGAATGATCCTTTTCAGATTTCACTGGGATTTTCTATGCAAGCAGAAAACCTCACAGCAAAGCAGGCTATAAGCCAGGACAAAGTTGTAATCATTTGATCTGGAAGATGGAGTTGGAAAGTGAAAGATGTGAAGGAGGATCAACCAGCTGAAATCTTTGCCTCTGCATCTCCAAGGTTGCATTAAGGCTGTTTAGATTACTACCATGTCGTAATACAGACTACTAGACGACACATTTTACTTGGGAAAGTGGAGGGAAGAGCACACTACTAAAAGCAGGTATTTCAGTGATTGTTTCCCTGCTTTTCATCATCATCTACATCCCAAAGAGCTTACAGCCATGGCAATATGCAATGCAAGTGGGAGATATATGATGGAAAGGGAGGACAGACATTACAGCTGGCTTTCAAACTGGTCACCTTCATCCATGCACTTTATTTTCACATAACTTGTTTTATTCGTATTATGAAGCAGATAATATGTATATTGGAAAACATAGAAGACAACAGTTCTTTACATGAATAAGCAATATGAAATCTATAGGTATGTTTGCATTTACTGCTGTAACAACCGTGTGGTTTTGTCAGAAATCCGTCCTGTCCATCTGTAACATGATACCAGCACAAGCGCACTGTTACAATATGAGAAGATTTCCAACTTTCCTCATTC
This sequence comes from Dasyornis broadbenti, assembly GCA_013397935.1. Taxonomy (NCBI): domain Eukaryota; kingdom Metazoa; phylum Chordata; class Aves; order Passeriformes; family Dasyornithidae; genus Dasyornis; species Dasyornis broadbenti. Next base: position 1,163,992 of record VZRN01002045.1, read on the forward strand.
TTCTCTTTTTTACTGTTCATTAACTTGATCATGACATGGAATTTAACAAGAATTAATCTATGAGTGAGTGATCCTTAGTACTGCTGCCTCACATGAATGCAATCTACCCTGGTTTTCTTCTCTCTAAGAGAATATAAGTGACAAGAAGAAACAAAACGATGGAAACATGAAAAAATTATTGCATAGAGCTAAAATTCTGACAACTGCAAAATGTCTCTCAGTGTACTTCCAGATTGCCCTCTGAAAGGGCTCTGCACAACCATTACTGATTTCTTTCAGAAATCAGTTTAACTCAGAAAAGAGCAGAACCTTTACTTTTTTACATTACCTGGATTACGTGTGCTGCCATCAGCACTACACATAGCTCTTGTAACACTCTTAGGTCTCCATTAAAACAATAAATATGGTCACGTTTTATGTACCAGGGTTAAGGAATAAAACCAGTGAATTTAGTTTTGCTTATTTTTAAAGGGAGAAGGAGTGGAATGAAAGGATGTGGGAAAAGGGTGCACAGGGAAAAAAAAAGATTGCCTTTTCTAAAATCATAAAGAAACCATACAAGTGAAAATTATCTATTTAAAGGCCAACCTGCTACATCAGCTAATCTACACTGGGCCCCATTTTGGATTCAAACAGCAAAACAAGTATCTTCTAATGGTATATCTTTATTGTGCAATTTATATGCAAGGAATTCTGCAGTGCTCAAATCGATAGAGATCCAAGGGCTATTTTCCCTCTTCCCCACCAGTTTAGTTTGAGAATTAAAATTCTTTCAGCTACACAACCTAACTTGAGCATCTCCAAATATGTTCAGTCTGTTATATACAGAAGATAAAACCAGATACTCTAGATATTTCATGTCCTTAAACCCTACAAAGCTATGCAAATTTGTTATGATTTTGTTATGATATTGCCACTACATAAAAGTTGAGTCGTTCACATTTTTTGGATATAGTAACGTTTGTTCATTGTGTTCAGAACAACATTAGGCCATTGTATGCCAATCTACCAATCCTAAAATGTCTACTTCTGCAAGTATGTAATTAAGCCTGATTTTCTAAAGACAATGCATTTGTAAGCAATAGTTTAATAAATGCAGGGAAACAAAGCAGCAGCATCCCTTTTTAGCCACTCAACTTTTTTGTAAGGATTTCAATATAACCACAAGTTTCCACTATGTAGAGCTCTCCAAAGCAGCTATGTTGTGGGCTGAATTTTTTCAGGCTTTATCTCTGAAAAATACTGAGTAAAATCAGCTCAGCTGATACAAAACCCAAGAATGAAAACCTATGTTTTAATATTAGAACAAAAAAGTTGATTTTTCTGTTTTGACTTGTTTTTCATTAAAGTCCTTTGGCCAAACTGGCAGTGAAGATAAAGTTGATAGTTTTATACCACAGAAATTTTCTACACCAGAAAAGTCTCAGCATTCTGGTGAAAATGAATTATCATTTGACTCAGACAGAAGCCTTTTTTTAAATGGTTGTGTCTGCACAGTGTGTTCTCACTAGGAACATCATCCAGCTTCCAAGTACTCTGTTTGGAGTATTTCACATTTGTCTTTGACTAAGATATATAGTGAAGAATATAGTGAAGGTGAGTGTGAACAGCACACATATTGCTGCTACTCTCAAAGGAGGGCAAAACAGGAGGTGGGGACAAGTAACCAGTACGGTATTTTTTTTCCTGGGTAGGAATACAGAACATATAGAACAGAGTATCTTCATATTTACATATACATATATGTATGTATGTGTGTGTGTATATATATATATATGTATATGCTTATATACTATATTCAGATTTATCATGTGGTCCCTAGAGAAGCCCAGCACAGCATTCTGTTGAGCTACCTGGTGAAGCTACAGTAAACATATAAGTAATTATCAAAATATATACATGCAGTGAGCCTGTATATGACAGAAGCTGTTTAGGGTCCACAGATTAGTCAAATACCTTTACAAATATATTTTCAGAATACAAAAGGCAAAGTTTTAACACCCAGTTTTGGTTACAAAACCCATCATCAATAAACTCAAGACAGGAGAGGAATGCTAAGTTATAGATAGCTAACATGGAAATACGTACTTGCAAAACATGTGAATTCACAATGCAATTCCTTCTTCATAAAGTGACCAAACAGTGACAAACATTTTCTTTATCAGTGATCAAATGTGAAAAGGCCATTATTTTTCTGTAATGCTTTTAGTGCAATGGGAAGAAAAACATGGACTACTACTTTATATATGAAAATTACTAATGTTGTTCCTTTCTGTTCCTTCTGTTCCTTTGGGCTCTCATGGATGCCCAAAATGGAATAAAAGCAAGAGACACGTTCATCCTGATTTGTAAGTAGAAATAGGCACATGAATCACATGTACACTTTTGCACACACACTACTCTATGGAACTGCATTTCTGTTCCTAATTACTCTTACAGAAGCAGAGACTGCACTTACTACTAAGTGTAGCTGTAGAGTTGTAGCTAAACAAACGCTAATCTGTGACAAAAAACTCCCTAAAACAGGGCATGCACAAGCTTAAGCTTCCATTCTTACTAAATGATTAGCTGATACAGCTTAAAAATCTAGACAAGGCTAAAGTGTGGGCATCATAACAATTGGTTCTCACCTTTTCTGTCTGGTCTTGAAGAGGAGTAGAGGCTTTATATCCCAACTGTAGCAACATTGCTTCTGCTGCATTTCTTTTAGCTATTTTCTTGTTAGGGCCTGTTCCAGTAGTAATGTCATTGCCTACTTTTACCTTAAAAAGAAAATATTGATCATAATCACAACAAATGCAAGACTCCTTAATATCACCATATAATACTCTTGCTGATCTATCAACAGCTGTCAGCTCTTTTGATGAAGATGTAATCTTGAAAAAGCTAATGTAGTGCAAAAGGGGAAGGACAACAGTATTCACATAGAAGGGCTTGTTCAGATTTTTCAGAAGACCAAACTCATACCCAAGAGCTACATTTTTCTGCATCTCAGAGCACACACAGTTGCCTCTCTCTTCCACCAGCCTCTGTGTCAACCCCATTTTCTCTCATGAACCTCCCCCCGCCTTTGTTTACACTGGACTGCCCCAGGGTCTGTACTTCCTCTTTCTTGTAGGAAGGAGTGTTGCCTGCAGCAGCTCCCCAGCATCATCAGGACAGTATCCAGAACAATGGAGAGACAAACAGTGACCTGGAGATTTAACGAGAGTGGTTTCTAAAGAGCGATGAAAACCATATTTGCGTTCCTCCCACTTTGTCGCACTGCAAGGAACACAAGGGCTGGAACTGTTTACACCTGACAAGATTTGATCCAAACAGTCCTTGGAAAGAAGGCTCCTCAGTGGACCTGGGGTCTGTACAGCACAAAGGATTTCGGACAAACATGACGCCTTTCATAACATTAGGAGAAATTAAAACCCCAAAATAGGGACAAACTGTAGGCAACGGATATCCACAAAATGTGCGGCTCCAAGTTAATCCTTGGTTTTGGTACCATTCTTGAAACTCTTGGAGCAGTATGTGTTTGGTTTGCGACATGAGCACTCTCATTGCTATTCACTTAGGCAATATTCATAGCTCTTTGATAGGTGCATTTTGCTCAGTCCATTAAGCCCTTCTAATTGCCAAACTGTCTCTTAAAATAGTGCACAATTAAAAAACCATGCCAAAAAAGGAAATCAAAATAAAATTAAAATAATAAAATAGTCAAGGTGATCTGAATTAAAAACAACCCTAGGGGTCAAGGACCTGAAACAGTTTGGAAGGAGCTTTAAATAAATTGCAAGAACAGGCATACAAACAGGTATAAATAAAGAATAAATTGTATTTAGTAGTTTATGTCATTCAATAATTCTTTACTTTCCTCAACTTATCATATAAATAGTTTCCTAAAAGTTTAAATTCTTCTTTACTCAAATACTTCTTAATTCTAAATATTAAGAAGAGGATATAAATAAATAATAATCATGAATATCCCTTCAAAGTCCATATATATACATCATTAAGCAAAAAGATTTGTCTACCTAAGCCAGAAATATTAATAATCTTGCAATATAAACCTTATCTTCTATGCAGTCCACAATACCAACTAGAAAACAGCCAATTTGCTACAAGTTTAAATGCAATAAAATTGAGGGACTTTAATAGGACAAGACAAAAAGATAATTTATAACATGGCTCACAATAAATCAATGTGTTGCTATTTCTCAGACCTGTAAAACTGGTTTAGCTATTATTATAACCTCTATCAAGGATTAAAGGCCTGACTACAAAGAGAAAGAGCTTTCTGAAATTAACTTTGGGAACAGAACACCAACTAATGTCATCAGAGGTTTTCTTCTGTTTATCTAGTAGCCAGGACAAGTAATTGGATCCATTCCATCACATCTAAACTTGCTCTTTGCGTGACAGATAAAAATGAACATATTATCTCTGGATGTTTTACTTCCACATTCAATTAAATTAAATGAAAACATGGTTTAAGTAGTTTATACAAAGGTTTTTTATTCTGATAAGGCTTTTTGCATGTCATAATTAATCCATTGAGACTTCCTGAAGGTGGGAGAAAAAGCAGAATAATTTTAGTGTGAAAATACTACAAAAGTGTGAAAACAGAGTTTAAAAGTATTTGTAACAAAGTAACTGCTCTATGGAGTTTCTTTGACTCTTTCACAAGTCTTAGGAAGGAATCTTCTACATATTCACTGCTTTTAAGATTCCTTTTTTATTCAAACCAAAGACTTTGCCATTATTGACACTCCTCCAAACAGAAAACTAAATTCCCAGCTCATCGTTTTAATACTGAGCTGTGTTACATTGTTCTTCTGAGGCCTCACACAACAACTACCAACTGTGAACAGTCCCATGGGGGTCTAAACACAGAAAATGAGATTCCTATGATAGGACCACTCTTTTCCAAATACTTTAAAGTTTCATAAAATGTTAGAAATCCAAGTTTACATTCAAAGAAAGATTCTGCAACAAAAGCAACCCAATATTTTCTTTTAGAGAGAAAAATAATAAATCATGAAGACAGACCACTGAGGTCCATGAAAATTAAGATTACTAGCTTATCTTCAGAGACATGAAGGAGAAACTTAGAGATTTAAGTGAAAACATAACCAATTTTCTGGAGAAGGAGGTGCTGGAACATCATAAATTTTGCTTGTGATCAGACATGACATTTTGGTGTGGTCTGTAGACAACAAGTCAAAACATGCTGAGGTATGCAATTCTGAGTTGTTCCGGCACAAAATTACCCTTGAGTGAAAACACAAGAGTACAGAATCCTTTCCTGTTCCTAATCTTTCTCAACCTGCTGTTGTGCTATCTAACAAAATATCACAGTTATATCAAATCTTTGTACATGTTCTTAATTTAAATATGAAAGGAACATTAATGATCTACTGTTTCAGTATTAGGTCCAGTCAGAGGACAATCTAAAACATGTGGCTGGCTTTTTTTTGTTGTATTTCAGAGACAAACAAAGTCACAAAGAAACTGGAAATCTGAAAAGATTTACAACACTATTTTTTAAAGTCAAAATGCCAGGCAATATGGAGGTATTAACATCAATTTTTCAGTATTCTAGTTATTATTGCAATCCTCTGATCAATACCAGCCCAATTTTTTTTTTTTTTTTTCCCAAAAAGACCCATAAAAGTAAATAAATCATGAACCATCAGGGATAAAGGCAGTAACACTCAGGTGAAAAAATAAATAAGAGTATAAAAAAATGCAAAACCACTACATGAAAAGCATATAGAAGGCACATAATAAATTGCCATTTGTTTCACCAAGAAAAAGAAGAAAGTTTAGACAGGCTTTCTGACACTGTATTTCATACTATTCCTGCAAAACTGACAGCAAGACAAAAAGCTAAACAGAGGGAGATCCACTTCATATTATGCCACCATTTTGCTTGAGTTTGAACAAAATACAGCAAGGCCATTAATTTCTAATGTGACAGTAAATGATACCTGCATAACAAATTCTCGACGGCGAGGCATTCCTCTCTCTGAAAGAAGAACATACTCTGGCTCCTTCTCCTTTTTGGCCTGTTGGATCTGAGCCAAACGACTGATGGGATTCATTCCTTGACCATATTCTGGTCCAGTCTAAACCAGGTTTAAAGGAAAAAACCATTATTTCAGTATATATCCCTATAATGACTACACTGCTTCACTGAAACATATACAAGGATTATCTCTTTTGTAATACTTCCTTTGAGAGGATAAGAAGTAACTTACTTTCCATTTTCTGCTCATGAGACAAAAGATAAGAACCCTCAGGCTCAAAGCTGTGGAAAGAAACTGTCTGCTATTGTTGCAGGTAGTGTGCATACCTCATATCTGAAAGCTACAAATACTCTCACCTGTCTATGGAGGTCCTCATAAGGATGGATGAAAATTAGCAGGTTCATCAGTGAATTATATCTTATTGCCCTGTTTCTAGGACCCTTCCCCCTAACCCTAGATTGCTACAATACTGGAACATGCAATGTACTAAGAAGAGGTGGGATTTACACAGAGACAAAACCAATTTGCCATACATAAGGAAGCTTCCTCTCTCAGCCTTCCTGCTTTCCTTCTCAGCACTCCAGGCCTTCCATCCTACAGTGCATCTAAAGGTGCAGAGGGTTTACTCTGTGTGTCGTATCAATTTACCCTCAAAATATTTTCATGAAATGAATGGCTAGAATTGTTGCATATTGTGAACCACCCATAAAGTATTTCAAATGCTTAAGAGAGAATCCGCAGAATAACATCTCAAAAAGTATAGTTGGTGGGGGAATTGATCTCATGGCAGGGAAACAAAAGTAGTCTGTCCAAGATTACACAGACAAGGGAAAAGCTACAGTCCTTGAAAACTCTGTAGCTCTGAAATTCTTTTAACGAATTATTGCTCACACGGCAAATGCTCTTTCAAAGCACACAGCTATGGAAATACTTGTTTGTAGATTTTAAAAGGAAATGAAGACCACAAAAAATTTATCTGAAGTCATACTTAACTGATTTATATACCATAACACAAAGAATGCACTTGCAAATGTAAACGGGATTTGAATGTAGAATTATTTTCCTGTTATTAAGCTATTTCCCTTTTATGAAACCATTTGCAGGCTCAGAGAAGATGAGCACTTGTGCTTGCTTGAGCTTTTCAAATAACAAATAAGTGTTCAGGAACCTGAAGAAATTATCAGTAACTGAAGGCAAAGACCAGAGAGGGATATTATATTTAGAAAGCTGTGCAGCAAATCTTACATAGCGTAACTGCTGCAGTAGTTAGAGAAGATGGAGGTGAAAGAGCTATGACAATGTCATATACAAGGGCAGCTGTGTGGGCAAGAAGCCAGGCAGAGACAAAATGCAGAGCAGGCCAAATAAAGAGCAGGCCATAAGATACAGCCTCATAAATATATATACAAATAAAAAGAATTTATTGTTGCCACTTTTTTTGATGCTCAAAATACATGCAAGTTAAATTGAAATAAATAGGCATGTTGAAAATATTTCAGAAGTTTGGATATTCAAAAAGTGAAAACCATCTACATATCCAGCTTATTTTGACAATTAATGTCTCTTTCTAACAAGGTCAACTGCAGATAATTAAATTTAAGTTCTTAATGACAAATGGTATATGGTAATATAAGAGATTTTTTCATTATTATACCCTTAGTGTCTTTTTTGAGAGAAACTTTCCAAGATGTGAAAGCCAAAGACAAAAGCCTTTTCCAATCTTCCAGCTTTAAAGCTGCATTAATGCTGATGGTTTTCCATTAAATAATTTTCCTGCCCATTTTTTCCTAGAAATTTCTCAGAATTAGATCCCCAGAATTTTAGTAGGAGACAGGTATCCAATTAATCTAGGTTTTCCTGCAAAATTACTTATTCTGTATTGAAGGCAAATGAAAAGAGGAAGTTGATAAGTAAGTCTTTGTACATTTTCCAGATTCAGTTTTGCACTCTTCAAAGTATTTGCTTATTTTAAATGGCTTTCTGGTGGCTGCTCTTTCAGAACTCTGTACTTGGTATCCTCAGTATACAAATGTCTAACAGTCATCCTTTCAGTGCTGAAGCACTAAAGTAGTACCCCATTTATTTAGCATTTCATGTATCTCTCTCCCCTTTCAAACTGGGGAGGGAAGAGAGCCCAGGGAGAGAACCACCAAATACACTAAAAGGGCCTCTCTGAGGAGATGATGCTAAAAATTCACACGGCTGTACAGTGCTGCTTGGAGGGCTTGATCCTCCCCTAGACTTGAACCAAACCCTTGAAGACTTCAGTGATGTGAACTATTTACAAGCCATTCTGTTTGAAGAATCCCACAGCCTTCTGAGGATTTTAAAAAAGCCCATCATATTAGCACTGGCAAACAAGTAACAATATTGACAGTAACAAGTAACTGTAACAATGTTGACAGAAAATGACAAATAAGCCTTTATTGATTTTAAATCTCACTGTTACTTTCTGAGCAAACATTCTTAATTGTGTCAAAGTTGGATACATACCTTCAATATTGTTTTTGGACGCTTTTTAAAGTAAAGTTTTGGCTTTTCAATCACAGGAAGAGGCGGAAGTTTCTTAAGTTCTTGTAGGACAGCCATTGCAGCACGTTTCTTTGAAAGTTTCTTACTGTTGCCTTCTCCCTCTGCAGTGAATTCTCCTACTGTAACTCGTGTAACAAAGCTCTTCATGTGAGGAGGTCCACTTTCTTTAATCACCTTTTAAGAGAAAGTAACACTGAGTCAAAGCACCCTACAAGAAGATAACTTAATGTTTGTATCTCTGCAATGAACTTTTTACTGGTCCAGTTTTCCTGATAATTGAAGGCATTAGATAGATTTTCGTAGAACTTGGACAAGTATTACTCACAGTATGAGGTTTGAGGACAGAAAATTAAGACTAGTTAGTTAAAGCAAACCTAATCATTATATTCAGTGTTTCACAGAAAATAAGAGTAGACCTACATTTTTAAAAGATTTATATAATAATACACTATACAACAATTATGCATATTTAAGCCAAGGCTGGTGGGTTTTTTTCTTTGCAAGGTGCTTCACATACTAAAGAAATTAAATCTATGAAGGTCTGCCAGGCTTTGGCTATTTCTTTACACAAAATATATTCAAAACTGTATTTATTTGGCATTACCTCAACCTGTTTGTAATGTTTTTTCTATTACCATTAAACCATTGGATGTCCATAGTCCCAAACCTCAGTCTCAATAGGTGCAGGCAGGATGCCTGCTCTCAACTCTTGCCTTGCCAGAGAACACAGCTCAGAGCAGTTTCCCATACTTTTGAAAGGCAGACACATTCATGCCTCCATGACTCTCAGCTGTCCCTCCCAACAGCACTGAAAAGGATTACCAAAAGAGCCACCATAACTCACACAAAAGCCAGTAATTTCTGGAAGGGTGGGGGGGGGGG
>VZRN01002045.1:1173488-1216676 GCA_013397935.1 Dasyornis broadbenti
GTTTGTGTGGTTGTTTATGGAAACACACGACCACTTATTCATTCCCTTCCAAACATATTTAGCATGGCAATGAGAAAACCCATTTGAAGTACTTCTCCACTACTACAAGTTATAATAATCTGGAAAGAAATTAAGTTCTGAATGCTGTAGCTTCCTTTAACTCTTTTTCCGTCTTCATTTTTACACACACACACACACACACACACACAGATCTTTTAGAAGGCTGGTGCTAGGATGCATTCACCCACAAATCACAGCACTGCAAGTGCTAAGATAGCCATCTCTTCATGCATGCACCATTTACTGGTCTGGACAATGTCTATCAGGAATTAAGAGACCTCATTTGGGAAAAGGTTCAGTTATTTTGTTTGATGGGCGGAAGCAGCTACCTAATTTAATCTTTGTTATATGTAATATGTATAAGGAGACATTAGAGTACCTCACAGGCATCCCTTTATAATATCTTCAAAATCAATATAAATTCAAATTTTTTTTCAGTTGATGGAATTATATCAAACCATTTGTTGAAGAAGAGTAATGTCTGAGTGCAAGGGAACTGAGGTAAATGTTCAAGGGCCTTCTTGGTATAATAACTAGAGTTTTAATGTGCTCAAACCTTCAATCTTAATATTATTACAACATGTTTTGTATTAAAGTTCTTTTTATCAAGGTCATGTCCCTTGCATTATTTAGTTTTGCTATTGCACTGTAATGAGGTCTCCTTAGGCTTGTATTTCTTTTTTAAGTTCTCTTTTGTGGCAACTTCACCCAGCAAACACCATTACAACAGCATATATCAATAAAAAGACACAAAATGAAAATTAACAGGCAACTTTGTCCCATTTTCCCAGAATAAGATGACATCTATGCCAGCATAGGATTTTTCTGTTGAAGTCCAGGAGTGTTCCCACTCTAAGGTTCCAGGTATTAACTTCAGAAGTGTTTTCAACACTGCCTCACTTGAAAGTTGCCCACTAATCCCTGACCACATCAGTAGGCAGCAGTGCTTTCAATGCACTGACCCACTCTGAGCCACAGGATGCTGCACTGCCTGCACCAGAGCTGGGATGAGCCCAGTGCCAGCATCTCCTGCTCTCAGACAGTCAGGCTTCGTATCCATGCTGAACTCCTTCATTGCACTGCAGCATTTCCCACTCTATTTTACAGTACCTTAAACCATCCCTGTACTTTTCTATCCAAGTATTACAACACACTTGCTATAAAACATAGCTAAATTAACCTTACTAAGGTCCTTAATCTTTTTGTGGTTCTACTAATACCATCATATAGGTGTTTGTCTTTACATGCAATATAATGTATTAATAAAATATACAAGAATGTCTATGCTGACCAGATGAAAAAGGACAGAATAACCTGGTTAAGAAAAATAATTGCTGAGTTCCTAAAATATTAGTTTTATATAAGTTTTCCCATATTTATATAAATGCACTCAAGTATATATATATGAGAGAAAGAATGTTAATACCAAACAAGATTATATTTTCATATACACAAAAACATATTTCTTAATATAAAACTAATGCATTCTGGTGCGTTTTTCATCTTTTAAATTTTAAGTATGTGACACAAGGTAAATCATTGACTGGAAAACATTAAAAACTGTATCTTTGTTAGTGTGTAAATGGAAAAAGTCTGTGTTGTCAATGGAATGAACCCCATAGGATTCAGATGGGCTCTGGATCAAGCTAAACATCCAAACTTGGTAATTATGCAAAAAAATATTTATCTAACAACATTTTTGGTTAACCCCAGATTTTAGATCTTTTTACCCCATATGATTTCAAACAGTTGTGCTATGAGCCTTGGGACAGAAAACACCAAAAAGAAATTCAGCCTCTGCTATCTAAGAACACTATACACATTAGGATATTAAACTATTTCCTCAGTTGAAAGATACGACCTGTGGACCTAATCATGGCTAATTTAAAGTTGAGAATTTGATTAAGGGTGACAGTTCAATACCCTTTTCTTTTTCTGTTCCATGGATTTAAAGAATAATTACAGCAAGAGAAAACACATGGGGCCAAAACACATCTAAGGTCAAGTTACATCAAGAACGAATTTGGCTCAACTTAATGAATCATGCTGACAAATGAAAACCAGCAGTATGATTACAGTGAAAGAGTAACACTGCTTTAATTATTAATGAGATGCCAGGTAGAAAATTCAAAAGATTATTACAAGATTGAATGGACATTAAAAAAAACCACAAAAACTAGAGGAGACAAAAATCAGATCAAAAAACCCATGTCACCTACATCTATGAATACACCATCGTTTTTAAGATTTTAAAATATCAATATATTTCCAGGAGCTTGTGCAGGCACATACACCAGATTTTCCCACTTACCAAGAAAAAAAAAAAAAGAAAAGCTGTTTGAATGTCTAAGTGTAAAACAGCAGTGAGAAGGGCAGCCATTCTGCAAAACCCAACTGAGAGCTACTCAGTAGTCAATCATCCAAAGCCTTAATCCCCAGGACAGCAGGAGCTAGATAGATGTGAAACTTTCTGCTGAGAACTACTCTCCCAGAGTCAGCAATTTGGTCTGTCCCTGGTTCAAAATGCAGAATCTCTCTCTCACTGTGATAAGACTTAAGAACGCTTTCCAGCAGAACACTGGTCAGGGATGGAGGGACAGAAAATTCACCTGTTCAGGCACTCTATGCCTTCACCCCTGATACTGAGAATGAAAAAACCACATTATTATAGTTGCTACTCTAAAGAAATAACACAGTAATCCAAAGAAAAATACTGAAAATAAAACGATCTGAAACACCCCAATATATTCTAATATCTGAAGCTATTGACCGCAGTTATGTCTTCTAGGCTCATCTATTCCTTACTGATAAATAAGGAATGAAAAGCACATATTGAAAGAAATTTTAAAAAGCAAGATTTTAGCTTACTGTCAAAGCAGGCATACGAAGAGAAATGACCATTCTACAGCTACTTTTCTACAGCTACTTTAACAAGTCCTAGAGTAATCACTTTTGGATTCCTCCTCAAAAACTGTTCATTGGGAACCCCACAAATGCCTTAGCGCAGTTCCACTTTGACTTAAAAGCTGGTGAATCAAGGTTAGCTAAGAATGCACCAGCAACAAGCATGGAGTAAAGTTTGCTCTTTGTTAGAATTGAATGCTTTTATTTTAGTTAACAACTTAATAGATAGAAAGTCCTTAGAACTCATCCTAAAATTCCTAGCCATATTAAAACTAGCCATATTACAAGAAACAGGACTGTCCATCCCTTGTGCAGTTCTGAGGATACAGTTTACATAGAACTTCACATATATTTATGATCATTACTTCGTTGCATAACCCAGCACTGTTGGAACACTGGCTAAAGCATAGTCAGATAAGGAAAAGGCAGATCATTTTATAGCTACCACACACAAAACAAAAGCTAGAAAAAGCTTTGATGCCTGCCTGGAATAACACAAGACCATTAGTAAATAAAATCCTATTAGAAACATCAGATCCCGGGAATTATCTATACTTGCTTAGCAATTTTATTGAAAAATAAGCCAGAACCAACCTCAGTCAAAACTCTATTTGAGAATGTCACCTATACTTAACTTTAAAGGCAGGAAATAACATAAAATCTGTCAGGAGAGCAAGAAACTGTCTTTTTTCAATGTTGCTAACATTCTTTGGCAAGTGACACATTAGATTTTTCCTGTAAAAAGTGTATCTGCCTTCACTCTCCCCTTGCCAAATGCTGTCTCTTAAATAAGATGAAACAGGAATGAAGAAGACATACATAGCATTATCCCCCTTTTCTCTACAACTTCCAAGCTCTCTGGTCACTCTGACCAGTGACCATACATCTCCTTGCATTTTAGTGCATTGATTTGTATGGAACTATTCCTAATATTTTAAATGTTTAAGGTAGAAAACAATGTTTGAAAACTGAAACACTAATTATGAGTTTCATCATCTTTGAAACACAAGCACGTGTCTCCATTATGTCTGATCTTAGCTAAGAGTTAGGTTATTGACATGTAGTGGCAAACTGATACACCAACACCCCCAGACACCCCAGTTTTATCCTCTAGATTTTGCATTCTCTTAACATTCTAATTAGTCCATATCACACAGACCAGATATATGAAGCACATATGCCTTTGTTATACTGAGGAATTCCTTAGTCATAAATAATATTCTTTGTCTTTGTCTTTCTTACCTACCTTCTGAGAGATTTCTCAGATTTCTGAGAAGGTCCAATATGTTGGCCAATTCAGGGACATGGGCCAAACACGTGAGTAAACTGCATACAGCACACTGTAAGGCATGCCACAGCTTAGGGTTTTTGGTTCTTTTCACATGCAAATACATGCCTATACTTTAAAAGGAAAAGCACTGGAGAAAATAACCATCACCAGTATAAGCACTATCCAAGTCTTTCATGTAGACTCCATTTAAAGGTAAAACAAAATGCAGAAAAATAAAATAAAAAGCCACTTACATTAGCACTTTCTGAAAAAAAAAAAAAAGAAGAAGAAGAAAAAAGAAGAAAAAAAAAGAAAAAAAAAGAAAAAAACAGCTTGAAAATCTGGTGCTTCCTACCACAACAATGTTAGATTTTTACAACAAGGTTTTGTAAGAACTTTTTCATTGGAAAAGAATTCCTGTTAGTATCACTCACTCTCCCATAGTTACTTCACTGATAGCATTTGGAGCTATTCCAAATGCTCTTTATGACTTCAGGTAAACAAAGGTGTCAGAAAGCAGGCTCAAAGATAAAATCATATGAAACAAACAAAAAAAACTCGTGAAGGCTTAAGCAGAAGTAGGTGAGTGAAACAGAGTCAAACAGAGTGGAAGATAGTCATGACTTTCTGAAAACAGCACACTGGAGGCAAAATGTTTCAATGGGAACTTTTCTAGCAAATGAATGCCTACAGTTAAAGCAAAGACTTTGGCTAACTCTTTTGAAGATTATTTCAAATCAGATTGAGTGGAGGTACAGTTTCTAATCCCACAACCCTATAGAGAAGATGGTTTAACTGTCTTTCTGCCATCCAACTGTTTGCAACCAAATATTAGGTCTCTAGAAGTTCTGAAAGGGCATCTGTTTTAATAGTACAAAATCATTGTCTTAGACTTTGATACACTGACAATTTTTTATTTATAATTTCCATGAATATGAAAGTCATATTTATCATATATGAATGTTAACTGTTGAGTTTCAGTGGTACCTTTTTTATAATACAGTCTCAGCAAGATAAATAAGCAACATGGATTAAAATGTAACACATACCTCAAAACTGACAGGTATATTACGCTTCAAAGCAATTTCAAACACTACGCTGATCTCAGATTTGTTGGCATCTTTGTCTTCTTCTGATTCTTTTCCTGTTTCTCCATTCTGTAAATGATGCATACATAATCATACTATAATTCTTAGAAGATCAACAAAATATAATATCCTTCTCCCCCCAATTTCTCAAAGACTTTTGAAGTCTCCTGTCAAACTGTAAATCAGCATTTGTACATCCATCTCAGCATCCTGTTATCAGACACCTGCTGACTGAAGCCCTATATGTTGCACTTATGCTTCATAATAAAGGAATACATACACATTAATTTATAAATTAATTACAGATGGCAAAGTAATGTCTATGGATGTTAGTCTTATTAATGACATGGATAACAATTGTCTGAGTACACACTTGTTGTGTCAAACATGAGGATCAAACAGATCCTTTGACCTGTTTCTCAGTCTCTCTGTGGGTACCCATTTAAAGCAAGGAAGAATTCTGTACTTCTTGGAAAGTACAGAAGACTGCACTTTTCTCAGAAGAAATTCAGTCAAACACCCCCACACTCTGACTGTGTCACCAGATTACAGGTGTCCTCAGCAGGTCCAGCTGGTTAATGGCCCCTCCATCAACTTCTCTCTGGGAGTTATGACCAGTGTGAAAAGGTAGTGACAGAGAACAGCTTGCTCAACACAGAACATTATTTATTTATCCATAGGAACATAACAAACAGAGAGACAAAGAGATGATAAAAAAACAGAAGGCACATGAAACATTATTCTGCCTAAAATTCAGCTTTGTTTTACACTTCAGGTAAATCTAAATTTTCTCAGACAACCATCAGCACAGGGATCAGAGTTATAGCCTTTTGCAACCACTGCCTTTGGTCTTTGCCCCCCAGGCCACATTTCCTTAGTTCTCGGGGGCTTCACTTCCAGCTACTTTCAAACTGCAAAGCTCTGAATACTTCAAACTGGGATCTCTGAACTACCATGTAACCTTGGCCAGGCTCCTCATTTTTTTTATGTGGAGGTAAACATCAAAGACAGTTGGGCTGAATTAGGTGGATTCCTGCAGTGCTCCCATCTTACATAACAAAGTCTGATCTAAATCTTCAGCCACCAGCATAGCTACAAAATGCAGATACCACAGTTATAAAACAACATTTAAAAAGCATTGTGTTCTTCACATTAAAATGAAATAGATCAATCTTTTATCTACCATTTGTTAACTCTTAATATATTAATCTTTAAGATAACACAGGGCCAAAAATCTAGCACTTATCTACAGCATGCAGACACGGAAAACTTTTTGTCTCATGAAATGGTTGCAAAGTTTTGAGTCTGAAAAAATGGCATTTACATGCCTGATGTTGATCTGGAGCTAAATACAAAACTAAACAAAATTATAAAGTTTATAGAACCTCCAGAAAAAAAAAGTGTGCAGTGCAAAACAATATCAAGGGTTGTTATAATGAAATATGTAGGACCTCCAGTTCATTTCAAATAATGAAATGTAAAGTTCCACTGAAATCAAGAATGTAGGTACTTACTTATAGGACAGGCAAAGCATTGATTAGGTTCACTGAGAAAGATCAGCAGAGTTAAAAGAAGAATATTTAAAAGTAGAAAAAAAGTTGGGCATACAAAAAGAGTGGGGTACTCCTATTCTGTAAAAAACCTAAGTGAGAATATTACTTGGTATTGTATTCAGTTAAGTTTATGCTTTATAAAGTGCACTGATAATTTAAAGAGCTGACAAAAAAAAAAAAGCCACAAGAACGAACTACTGATTAGAAGAAAAAACAACTTTGCACTGAGACTCTATGAAAACCATTAGTTCTATAAAAAGATTCAAAAATACTTAAGTATAATCCATAAATGTATATAAGGAAGAGATTTTTGATATCTGTTGGTTACATTTAGCAAAGATAAAATACCAATTCAATAGAAAATTAAGCTAAGTGAATTCTAGAAGATATACCTCACAAATTATCTTCGAAATGGAGAATAATCAAGCACTGGAAAAATTTACATAAAATAATATAATGTCCACTGGACTGTCAGCAAGGCTTCAAGTCAAGAATATTTAGGTTTAAAATTTCATGATTAATACAAACACATTTGTACAGAAAATCCCCCATTGTCCCTTCTGCCCTTATAATTTAACTCCCTGCATATTTTTCCACCAAACATAGTAGAGAACGTAACTGTGAGTGGAGAAAAGGGAGGATCAAGGCTGAGACCTTAGTACTGAACAATAAAGTTTCAAGCCTTAACCATATGACTTCCCTAAGGAAGATAAAATATGTTCAGGAGTGTCTCAGGCACTTTGGATTTAAATTTGATCCTCATTCCCACAACTAACACTTTCATTGTACGGCCTTTCTTAGCCTCACATCTATGAGAGAGCAGAGGTGCTTTGGCAGACACACAATAGCTCTTTTGTGAAAGCAGGTTCACATTCACCAGCAGCCCTGCCCTGTTGTCTGATTGCTTCTTGCTTCTGCTCACCTTATGCTCTTCTACACATTTCTGCAATTAAGTATTAAGATGGCAATACTCCTCTTCAGAGGTTTAATATGGATAAAAGATTTTATTCTTAACTAAGTTTCTTCTAATAAAAGGAAAAAGGGTACCTTGAAATGGAAGAAGAATATATAGAAGGCTGCATTAAGCACGGCTGTGAAGGCCAAACGATAGACTTATTTAACTACTGTGCTATATTCCATGGATCCCATTCCAGTCAAGTTCACTGAGTTACTAATGGGATTACTAGATGGGTACCAGCAGGTCTGTCCTTGCTCCCTTAGGAGCAGTGACTGGACAGCAATCCCTCAGGAGCACAGTGTCAGTGATTGGGGAAGAAAGAAGAAAGAACCAAGCTGGTCAGTTGTGCTGAAGGAAATCAGTTTTTACTAAGATAGACCATGTCCCATGGTGAGGGCACATCCCACAACTGTGTAGCAGCCTTGTGTGCACTTCCCCTGGCCAGCAGCAGGGAGGAGCCTGAACCTTGGCACCACAAAGCCCTTAAACTCTATTTCAACCAGCCTCTAGTTCTCTGGAGAGCTACACTCAGCTGCACACCATGCAACACTGTACTCCCTCCATCATGACCTAGGCAAAGTGTTACCTCCAGCCTTCTCCAGTCACCTACAGCTCTAAACTGTGAAGGGACAGAGACGTTTTTCATGACTAACCTGGTACCAGTGCCCCTTAACCTCAGCATAACCAAGCCACAGAGATTTACTTGACTGAGGATTTGATTAATCTCCTACCAACACACACCTGGTATTGAGAACCTACAGTATCCCAAGTGGTCTTCAACTGCTCCTAGAGGTCTTGCAAGTACTTGGCATCCTTGACTGGGAAATGTTATTACATTTTTCCTTTCAATTTAGAAAGAAAATTTCAATTTAGATTATTCTGAGAATAGTTTTTCTGTTCACTATTTTTTAAAAATATGACACATTTTAATTTTTAAGCAGCAATATATACCACTTAAAGACATAGCAGTGAGAAAGCAAGTTATTTTAAAAAAAAAGTTTCCTGAAGCACAAACCTGAGGTAATTTTTCTGGAATAGGCTCATTCTGAAGAGCTTGAAGGGCCTTCATTGCAGCATTATGTCTAGCAGCTTGACGAGTCTTTCCTTCACCAAAAAACTCACTGTTGCCAACAGTTAACTGGACATAGAAAATTTTAGGCACTGGGCAGTGATACCTGGAAGGAAGTCATGAAAAGAGAACAATATAAGTTAGGAATTTTAACCATCCATTTTATGTAAAATAGAGTTGCATTTGGGGATAAAACATTATCTTTTCTCTCAGAATAAGACCCAGTACTCAAATACATGGACTGTTCCTCAGCAAGGCAATTGGTAACTCTGACAGTAGCTCCTATGTGCAAACCAGCTCTTCACTAACATTTGTGGAGTTCTGCAATGAGCTCTACTATTTACCAGCCCTACAGCCCAGCTCTGCTCTCTTCTTGGTTTGAGTCTTGAGAAGATGAAACCTAAGGAGAATTGAAAACTCCAGTGGAAGCCCTGCCTTGGAGACAACTCCTGTCCCACAGACAAGTGGCATGGGGGAAGAAGGATTGTGAGGCTGCTCATATGAAACCTGTCATCATAGCTCAGCTCTAGGGGACAACTAAAGACAGACGACAGAGAATATACCTAGCAGAAATGGATCCTCACTTGACAAATAACTTATCCATATTTTACAGCAATGTAAAAAAGCCCAGGATTCCAAAAGCATGGACAAAAGCAAGGCCCATCACAACAAAACTAGATTTACTCAAAGTACTAAATTAATTCAAACAAAGTATTCCATTTTCTTTATTCTTCACAAAGGATCCTTTTCAAAGTGTGCTCTCTCCATTTCATCTGTGGACATGGATGGCGACTTTTTTGTATTAAGAGTTTCTGAATTTTCATTAGTAATTGTAAGCCGGTTGTTTCAACAGTAAAACAAAAGAAAAAGTTTACCAGAGAGCAGCACACTTCAAACCCAAACAAGTGTGAGTATGTACTCTGGCCTCAGTGTCCCTGAACTTTGTGCCTAATTCTAAAAATACATTTATATGGAAAGAGCCAAACATAATGCTGGCTCCAAGAAGCCTCTGACTATAGGGCCTTGGAGGAGTGAGCTAAGTTGCCTTTATGACATGCAAAAAGTGGGTATTTACTTTCTTGTTTACAGTTTAACACACTTAGAGGGAATTATTAAGGCCTGGAAATACTTTTGCTTATGTAACATTTGCATAAAATTATATAATAACTCCTGCTGGAAAGGCTACTGGAGGTTATCTGGTCCAACGCAGCACCCAGAACATGGTTAAGATCTGAAGTTGTGCTGTCTTGTTCAGGCATTGTTCAAGGTACTGTGGACATTTCCAAGGATGGAGATTCCACATCATCTCTGGATGACCTGTTCTAGTGTTAGACCACACTTTCTGGAAAACTGTTACAACATTCCTACATACCTAATGGAATTCAAACACTTGGCACTGAAATTGTTGCAGATTTGCGGATGGAGCAGAAATCTTCCTCCCAATGCCAAAAATTACCAGCTTCAAGCCTTTGCCATCACAGGACCACCTCCCGGTTTCCCAGCCCAATTAGCACTGACTCTCCCTGGTTCTTCTTTGGTGTGGCTGGGAATGCTCTCGTACTTGCAGGGTCTCAGACAAGATCCGGTTGATCTCTTACTCATTTGCTCTAGTGATGTCAGCACAGTTTGCTGACATCTTCCTGCATCTTCCTTACTTGGTAACCCAAATCCTCTGACAGCGCACACCTCCTGCAGACAAGACCACTATCTCTACAGCCTAGCTAGAGCTCTGGAGCTAGCTCTGACTCAAGGTCTCTGATGTACCAGGAGAGCTACTCCAGATGGTGCTAGGAACTGTGCCAGGTGGTGCATCACCAGCACTGCTGAGCACACATCCCATGCTCAGCAGCGTTTCTGACTCCCTTCTGCATGAACTGCTGTGCAATCTGCTGTGTCTGCCGGCTGTCTCTCGGAGCAGTGCTCTAGGCCCTGCACTTACATGTGCCTTTTCCCCAGTACCTGCTGAGACGGTGCTTGACCCTCTCTAATCAGCAGATGACTGGAAGGAAAGCTCAATGCAGCTTCTGACCAGGAGTAGCTGACAGAGCTTACCAGCAGCTGCTAGAGTTTGCAAGAAGCCACAACCTCCTGTATGTTATCTCTTCCCTGCAGCAACAGGCACCTTCAAGTTCCTCATAGAGTTCCCAGGAATCCTCCCACCATCCCAGAAGATCTAGAACTGGAAACAGCTGAATGCATAGGCTGCTGCTTAGCACAAGACAAGCTGTGTCATGCAAAAGCAGTATGGACCTTGACAGCATGTCCCACCTCGTTACTTCACAATCCTCTTTAAATAGAAAGAAATCTGGTAGTGCTGTTAGCAACTACCTAGATTTAGGGAAAATACAATATCCATCAGAAGTTCCTGTTTCCTGTTGAGTTACTAGACCCACCTTTCTCTCCATTGCATGCAAAGGAGGAAATCACATGAACTTAATCCACTTTATAAACTCAAATCCCACAACAGACCTTCTCTCTCCCCTCCCCACCTTTTCTTTTAAAGAGTGTTTAGGGAGCTATTTATGTGATAATATGGAAAAATGATATTCAGCCTGTGGCTCCAGAGCCTCATGCAGCTCTTTGGCATTGGCAGAATGATTAGGCTTTTACATGGTTTTGATTAAATTTTTCTTGCTCTCCTTGGCCTCAAGCAGAGTTGTAATAGAGCACTGATAATATGAGTATTGCCAGGAAAGTGCAAAGGAACACCTGAAATCCTCAGAAAATGAACTAAATCTGTGAGGATATTGGCTTCTCTACAACAAGGACCACATCAAAGGAAACAACATCCTCCTCTTTTCAAGGGTGAGGACAAAGACCATATCAACAAAAGCCTCAAAAGCAATCATAGTATTACAGTCTGAAAGCACAGCATGACAATTAAACTCAGTTTTAATAATGAATGATTCTGTATCCTAAAGATGTACACTCAGGTAAGGTACAAGCCTGCACAGGGGCAAAATGATGTATCTGCCACTGATCATTAACAAACCTTCCAAACCTACTACATAGGAGTTATTAGAAAGGGCTGAAAGCATTAGCAATCTTTGGAATATTTATATAGAATTTGCTGATTATTATGCAATAACATATCAGCACAATATTTTCCCGTGCAAGAATATTTACATGTCAGTTCTACACTCTTCAGTCCTCTGTAACTCTGTTCTGCCACAGAACTGAAACAGTCAGGATTTTGAACAGTAACACCTCACATATGGACTCATTAGGTCTCTAAAAGTTTTAATCTTCATTTTAAAAATATGCATCTCCCTGCATTCTACATGGCAGCTACAATGCTAGGATTTTCCTTGGAGAAAATTCTTATGTCAAAGAGATTTTCTGGTGATACTGGCACACTCCTCAGAACATAAGCTGACTAACACAGCCAAATGACAGAAGATTGTAAGGCTAGAAGACAGAAAAAGGGCATGTGAAATGATGCATTCAATTGGAAGAAAACAAAGTGTGATAACGGATAATACACAATCAGTCATATATAATCTAAAAAAGAAGCTCATTTTCATCTGGCTCCTCTGGACATTTGAGATTATCAAGATCCTTCAAATAAGAGGTCTGGAAAGCAGGTTCCCTCTATTCTCTCTAAGTTCACAGCATCAGGAATCTACTTTTTAGCTAATGCCACTAGAATAGTCAACCTGAAAAAGGATACTTGCTCTATGACTGTGACCTTGAATGTCAAGTTTCAGCAATGAGTAAATATTTACAACTAGTTATAAACCCCTAAAAATAGGGGTTCATAACAGAAATGCTGACAGACCTTAACTAAGTTGGTGTGAGTGGGCGCCACTATAATTAAATAAATCACCAAGGTCTGCTGACAATTAGAAAACTCATTTTGGTTTGCCACAGAGACAAACAAAAATTCTGTTCATTATAATTTTACTGGAATATGATGTCATAACATGTAAGCATACTGAAACAATCTGCTGCTTTTCTAGCCAAAATATTAATTGCATACTAAGGAGCCCTTGGGGCCTCTTCCTTTTTGGCCATCAAATCCACACACAAAAAGACAAATAAAGTATTAGTACATACGTTATGTGTTCATACTACATTTCCTGCATTTCTCTGGATTCCTCAATGGCATAAATGTTTTTGATAAATATTGTTACTTTCTCCTTAAAGGGGAAAAAAGGCAAGTGCAAGATGCAGCTCACAGAAATGAGGAAGTTGATTTAGATTTAGCTTTATGTTAAAAATTCAGTGAGGTTTTCTCTAAATTCTAACAGTCAACACATTCTTCAACTAAGTGGAAAAGAGCAAATAAACCCAATTACTTCCCCACTATGCAAGTGGTATAGGAAGTATTACCCTATTCCCATTTCATAATGCAAAGCGAAGAGGAACTGGCACAATTTTGGCCAAGATAAAGGCCACTAAAATATGAGCTATAACACGGTATGAGAAAGTCATTCTTTAGATGCCAGCTCTGTGCTGAAAGGGTCATTCTCTGTACTTTTTCTATCTGGCTCCTTTTCCACATGAAGTCAATCAAGCTGGCAGCCCTGCTGGCACTGTTTAATCAAGAAAATGCTGTGAACTTTGTGAGTGGAGGGATAGAGAGCCATAGACCATGCAGGGGAGTAGGAAACAGCATTTGCTGTGAACAACTTTTTCTCCGTAACATTTGAAATTTCTCTAGGGGAGCAAGTTGCTTAGTGCAGCTGTTCCCTGGCTGTGTCCTATTTTCCTAAGCAGTCCATTAGCCACGTGCATTTCTTACAGATGTGAGCTCTGTATTTCGAAGAAGGAAACATCCAGTATAGTCACTTTTGTCTTCACACAGTGCACCTTCTGGTGCTTTCAGCAGATCCACAACAACACCTGGGAACAAAGAGGCTCTCTTTTCCAAGTATTCCTTTTGAGAACTACAGTCCATTATTCTTGAACTGTGTCTACTACAGGCTAGGCTGCCTGATCAAGCAGAGCCTATAGAAGAAGCCTTGTTGCTCCAGTTCCAGGAAGGATTGTGCTCGCAGGCTCTTGTCCTGCTGGGGGACTTCAACCACCCTGACATCTGCTGGCAAAGTAGCAGGGTTAGCAACCCAGGAGACTCCTGGAATGCATGGAGGATAACTTCTCAACCAGCCTGGTTAAACAGAGAACTTAGGGTAAAAAAGAGAATCTATCATCTCTAGCAGGAGGGTCAGATAATTTGGGAGGACTATCAAGATGTCGCAAGGTCATGTAAGGAGCAGATTAGAAGGGTCAAAGCCCAACTAGAACGTGCTATAGTTTCAGACAACAAAAAAAGTGTCTATAAATACATTGGCAACAAAAGAAGGGTCAAGGTCATCTTCATCATTTGTTAAAGACAGAGAGTAGTGACAGGGGATGAGGAAAAGGCAGAGATACTTAATGTCTTCTTTGCCTCAGTCTTTAATATCAAGACCAGCTGCCCTCAGAACACCCAGGTCCCAGAACTGGAATTTGGTGATGGGGAGCTGAGTGAAGGCCCCATAAACCAGGTGGAGATGATAAGTGACCTGCTACACCCATTAAACACTCACAAGCCTATGGGCCCAGATTGGATCTACCCCAGAGTAACGAGGGAACTGGTAAAAGAACTTGCCAAACTACTCTCAATAATCTAAAAATAGTCTTGGTCAACTGATGAAGTTCCAGCTGACTGGAAATTAGCAAATGTAACGTCCATCTACAAGAAGGGTCAGAAGGATGGTCTGGGGAACAACAGGCCTGTCAGCCTGACCTCAGTTCCAGGCAAGGTAATGAAACAGATCATCCAGAGTGCCATTGCATGGCACATGCAGGACAACTAGACGATCAAGCCCAGCCAAAATGGATTTACAAAAGGAAAACCCTGCTTGACCAGCCTGATCTCCTTCTACGACAAAGTGACCCACTTAGTAGATGAGAGAAAGCCTGTGGATGTCATCTACCTGGACTTCAATAAAGCCTTTGACACTATTTCCCACATCATCCTCCTAGAAAAACCACTTGCTTGCAGCTTGGATGGGTGGACTTTTCAATGGCTAAAATCTGGCTGGATGGCTGGGCCCAGAGAGTTGTGATGAATGGAGCTAAATCCAGTTGGCAGCTAGTGGTCTTCCCTAGGGCTCAGTTTTGGGGCTGGTCCTGTTTAACCTCTTTAGTGACAATCTGGATATAGGGACTGAGTGCAGTAAATTTGCCAATAACACTGAGCTGGGTGTGGGTGTTGATCTGCTCGAGGGTAGGAAGGCTCTGCAGAGAGACCTGGACAGACAATCAATGGGCTAAGGACGACGGCATGAGGTTCAATAAGGCAAACTGCCAAGTCCTGTACTTGGGTCACAACAACCCCATGCAGCACTACAGGCTGGGGAGGAGCTGTTCAGTAGAAAGAGACTTGGGGGTGCTGGTTGACAGCTGGCTGAATATGAACCAGCTGTATGTTCAGGTGGCCATGAAGTCCAATGGGTTCTTAGCCTGTATCAAGAATAGTGTAGCCAGCAGGACTAGGGAACCCCGCTGTACTCAGCATTGGTGAGGCCATACCCTGAATACTGTGTTCAGCTTAGGGTCCCTCACTTTGAGGTGCTGGAGCATGTCCAGTGAAGCACAAAGTCATGAAAGGTCTAGACATATTTTCTAGACCTATTCCTTTCTTTTTTCTTATGAGGAACAGCTGAGGGGAGCTGTTAGTCTCAAGAAGAAGAAATGGCCTTAAACTGAGACAGGGGAGATTCAGATTAGATATTAGAAAAATGTTTTCATGATTAGGGTGGTCAAGCACTAGAATAGGTTGCCCAGGGAGGTGGTGGAGTCGCCATCCCTGGAGGTGTTTAAGAGGTGTCTGGATCTGGCACTGGATGATGTGGTTTGGTGCTGTAGAGGTTACAATGGTAGTGCTGCATTGATAGTTGGGCTTGATGATCTTAAAGGTTGCTTTCAACCTTGATGATTCTATTTTATGATTCCTGAGCCAGGTACTATACAGGCCTACCAGAGGACATGTGATACTGGACCTGTTGGTCACCGATGCATGCAAGCTACTCAGGGGCATCAAGACTGGAGGCAACCTGGGCTACAATGATCATGCCTTGCTGAAATTCCAGTCCTGAGGGATATGGATCAGGTAAAGAGTAAAACTAGGCCCCTGAACCTTAGGAAAACAAACTTTCAGCTCTTCAAGGAGACAGTCAGTAGGGTCCGCTGGGAGACTGCCCTCAGGGACAACAGAGCAGAACAGAGCTGGCAGATCTTTAGTGAGGTCTTCCATAGAGCACAAGAGATAGCAATTGCCAGGAGCAGGAAATTGGGCAAGGAAAACAAGAGATCAGCATGGCTGAGTAGGGAACTGCTGGTCAAACTAAAGCAAAGGTAAATGCACAGGCATGGCAACAAGGACAGGTAACCTGGGAAGAGTATAGAAATGAAGTATGGTTGTATAGGGATAGAGTGAGGAGAGCCAAGATGAAGGTGGAACTGAACCTGGCAAGGGATGTAAAGACTAACAAGAGGGGCATCTACAGGTATGTTAACCAGAAAAGGAAGGTCAGAGAAGGTGTTCCCCCCTGAAAAACAATGCTGGAAAACTGGTAACAACAGATGAGAAGGCTGAAGTACTCAACAACATTTTTTGCCACAGTCTTCAATGGCAACCTCCTTCCCACACCACCAAAATCCCTCCTACTGTAAGTAAAGTTCACGCTCACAACCACTTGAGGAACCTGAATACAAATAAGTTTCTGGGACCTGATGAGCTGTAATACAGAGTCCCGAGGGCAATTAGTGGATTTAGTTGCTAAGCCACTCCCCATGATATTTGAAGTTGTGGCAGTCAAATGAAGTCCCAGGTGACCAATACAAAGGGAAACGTTGCACCTATCTTAAAAAAGGGTAGAAAGGAAAACTCCGGGAACAACTGCTCTGTCAGCTTCACCTCTGTGCCTGGGAAGATCATGGAACAGATCCTCCCAGAAACCGTGGTAAGGCACAGGGAGGACACGGAGTGATTTGGAACAGCCAGCAAGGCTTCACCAAGGGCAAGTCCTGCCTGACCAACCTAGTGGCTTTCTACAATGGAGTGACAAGGGAAGGGCTACAGATGTTATTTATCTGTATTTCTATAGAACATTTGACATGGTCTCCCACAACATCCCTCTTTCTAAACTGGAAATAGCTGGATTTGATGAGTGGACTGTTAGATGGATAAGAAAGTGTTCGGACAGTTGCATCCAGAATGTAGCGGTTAGTGTATCAGTCCTGATGGACATCAGTGAGTGGTGTCCCTCAGGGATCTGTGTTAGGACCAGTGTTATTTAATATCTACATTAATGAAATAAACAAAGGTATCAAGTGCACCCTCAGCAAATTTGCAGAGGACACCAAGAAGAGTGGAGAGGTTGCCACACCTGAGGGGTGGGATGCCACCCAGAGGGACCTGGACAAGCTCTAGGAATGGGCCCATGGAAATCTTACTACATTTAACAAGACCAAGTGCAAAGAAACGCACCTGGGTCAGGGCAACTCCCATTATCAACACAGGCTGGGGGATAAATAGATTGAGGGCAGCTCTGCCAAGAAAGACTTGGGGGTGCTGGTGGATGAGAGGCTGGACAGGAGTGGGGAATTCTTTACTGTGAGGGTGGTGAGGCACTGGGACAGGTTACGCAGGAGGTTGTGGATGTCCATCCCTGGAAATATTCAAGGCCAGGTTGGATGGAGCTCTGAACAACCTGGTCTAGTGGAAGGTGTTCCTGCCCATGCCAGGGAGTTGGAACAGGAAGAACTTTGAGGTCCCTTTCAACCCAAACCATTCTGTGATTAATTAGTCTGGCTGCTTTATTCTAGACTACTTTCACATCCTCCAAAAACATTCTTAATGTAAAGTGAGCAGGACATGCTTAATGTAAAGTGAGCAAGATATGCACTATGTATCAATTTTAGACACAGCCCTCCCTTATTTGAATGCTGACCTCCTCTCAGCTACATAGATGAGAATTAAAAAAAGAAAAATCATGTTTAGTTGTCCCAGATTATTCTTCATTCAAAAGATGGTGTTAAATTATAAGTCAAATCTTTCAAAACTTTAAATTAATTTAATTAATTCTGAATTATTCCATACTTTTTCTCTATTTAATATTTGCTATGGTCTGTTATGAAACCAATTTTGACCTAGTTTTAGAAAATCCCTAAGCAAAAGAATGTTTAACTGACTAGATAAGAATTGTAAAGAATAACCATGTGATAGAAACATATTAACAGAAAGACATTCAAAAGCATCTGTTCATTTTAAAAAAAAATAGTCAGAAAATATAATGAAGATGCTTCCCATTTTAAGATGTAGAAAACCCAAACATTTTCTATTTCAAATGCAAGAATGTAACTAAATTTTGCATTAAGCAGTCAAGATCCATGAGTTGCAGGCAACTGCATAATGTAATCCTCTTTATCTGTTAAGGTCTATTAGAAAACAAATGAGATTACTTGCTTCTACTGGGAGGATGATCTAGAAGCTGAGTTGATACTTAGGAATCTCCTAATGTTCAGCTTGGCTATATTTTTACATATATTATTTTGTTTTCTGTCAATACTATCCTGTAACTTATATAGCTTATTTATTTTTTTGTTGTTTACCCTCGAAGGCGAGCTTTCCCATTCCCTGTCAGCCTTTGCTTTGAAAGGGAACAAGTTAAAGTATTTCAGAACTCTTCTGTATAAAAGGCTACCCACTGTCTTGATAATCATTCACAGCCCTTCCCCATACTTGTTCCTGTTCTTAAATACAAAAGCTAAGAATGGTAGACAAAATACCATATGAAAGGCTAACAATGTTCTGTACAATAGCAATATTTATGTATCTTTACCAGGAATATCTTGCTCAATGCATCTTAAAAATCACATTTGCCTCTCCATTAATTCAACCACATTAGTTCTTAGCAGTTTATCTTGCAAGTATTTAATAATATAACATTTCTGTTCTGTGATTTCCAACTGAATAACTCTCAAGTGACAACAGAGTTAGTGGTACTACTAGTGCCCAGGTGATTTATCTTACATTTTAGACTGGAAATTGCATTTCTAATACATCAGTCTTGTCTATTACCCAAGTCTTCCTGCCTATCTTGACCTTCCTGTGCATCAGTGGTGCCTTATACATCTCATGAACATTTTCCTACTTCTTGTGCAAACATCTTTAACAAAAAAAACTTGAAAGGTTGATTCTAAAACTGGAACAACTGTACTTAATAATCTTCCTCCTAGTTTGACTTTTAATACTGCTGATTATTTTTCTTTTCCTTTCCCACCCTGCATTTCTTACATAAATCCCCTTCTCCTTCAGTTTAATGAAAACATTATCCTTATCTAATGCTATAAAATGCTTAACTGAATCTCACAAATATAAAACTTACTTTACTCTCTTTACCTAAAAAAATGAATTGGCACATAACATGTAACGTTAACACATTAGTCATACACAATCTACCTTTAGTACACAGTAATTTCATGCTGAGTTTTATACCTTTTTGTTTTTCTTTATTTATACTTTCTTTTAAACTTTGTTAGGAGTCTGGGAATTTTTCATGAAGCTAATGATAATTCCCTTTTTTTTATTATTTCTTTTCCTGGGCTAGAGGCTATGTAGTTCCTTCAAGCAGTATGAGTAACTTAGTTAAAAAAAAAAAAAAAATTGACTCATGTTTCCACAATCACAATATCGAAACATTCCTGAGTGAAAAACAAGAGGGAGGAGGATTCAGTTTAACATAACATTATCTAATGTGGAATCTTCCCAGCAGAATTTGTGATGACAAGATGATAATATTGCCACATCACTGTTTCTCTGAATTTTAAGTTGCTCAATACAGACATTTGACTAAAACAAACATTTCAATATTTACTCTCTGCATCTACCACTACTTCATTTACCATTTATAGCGAATATGTACAACAAGAAGTAAAAAAAACTGTTGCTCATCACAAGTAATTAGAAGAAACCAAGAGAAAGCTACAGACATTTTAAGTTAAGGACTTTGAACTGCCATGGGTTAAGCTGATCAGTAACAGAGCAAACATACTGAAGTAGCTATGTAGGATTAGTTTCGGAGATGCTTCCATGAACAGTAAGTTCAGGTCTCTGTTTCCACTTTTATTGGTCTCTCTCCTTCAATCTAATCTAAACCCTTGAAGTTAAGATGAAGCTCTTGTCAAAGTTCCAGAAGGGTCTCAAAACTATCCCAAATACTCTCTCTTAAAAACAAAGTGAAACTAGAGCAAGATATATGGGGGGGGGGGGGTGGAAAAAAAGGCTAAGAAGAAGTAAAAGGGAAAAACCCAGGGAAAAAATGATCATGAGAAGAACCTCTCAAAGTACTGTATATTGAAGACTAAGGTAGAAAAAAACAAGTGAAAAACAACAAACAGAATAAAGAAGGGAATAGAGAACATTATGAGCCCCTGAAGAAGAATTTTTACCTATCAACTGAATAAGTAAATAACAAAAATGGTCAACAAAACTTCAACTTATTCTTGACTGTAAAAAGAGCATAAATAATATAGGAACATAGCAAGAATACTGCCTCCAGAGTTTAATACATTGGAAAATGTCAAGTGGACAATGCTGAAATGGAAATGAGAGCTAGGGGAAGGAAAAGATAAATATAAGGAAAAAGAAAAGGTTCTTTTCTGTGACACAAAACCAAGTACAATAAGAATAAAAGAGAAAAACATAATGAAGCTGTGATGTACACGGTATACTTAGAGGTTAAAGCAGTCATCCAGAAGACAAACATCTAACTCTTATCTACTTCAGCTCATAAAATTTCCCATGAACTGTATTACTCACTAATCTTTACAAGCATGCAGAGTGGTTACTGAGAATCCTGTCCAAATAGCCATTACAGTAAAAGAATATAAACAATGCTGCATATCTGACTACAGTATCATTTTCTTTTTACATAAGAAACTCATGTCAAAAAAAAAAAAAANCACTAATCTTTACAAGCATGCAGAGTGGTTACTGAGAATCCTGTCCAAATAGCCATTACAGTAAAAGAATATAAACAATGCTGCATATCTGACTACAGTATCATTTTCTTTTTACATAAGAAACTCATGTAACCCCCAAAAAACCGAAAAAAACCAATCATGTCACTTGCCAGCCTAGACACTAAGTAAATGAGAGAATCTCACTTATTTTATTTTATCATATATTTATACCAGTAATATAATACTAATAAAAGTGTTACTAACAAAATCATCTCATGGCTAGGACTTCATAGGAATTAATTAACCAGAAAGTCCACAGAAGAAGGCCAGAGAAAGCTCACAGACTGATTCTCACCATCCAAATTAACTTAAATTCAAATAATTAGAGTGTTCTTGTCTACATTCTTTTCTCACTTCAAGGAATGTAAATATATAGGTATTAAACTGCATTATCCTGAGTAAGAAATTTAACCTATTGCTTTAAAATTGGCAATTAATGGATTGAAAGTAAGAACAAGCTGAAAAATCACACTTAATTCTGACTTAATAAGCCACCCCTCAGCAGATGAGTTTCTGTTAATTGAGGATGCACACTCCCCTACCTTGCTAGTTATCAGATCTGCAACCTCTAAAAATGGCCATGCTTGGCCAGCTAAAGTTTCTATCCAGAAATAATCTCATCTGCGAAATCAGACTTGCAAAGAAAAGAAATGTGAGAAAGAGAGCTTGGTCAATTGCAAAGGGAGAGTTGCCCTGCACATCGTATCAGGAGGCTGCCAAAAAAGTAGATGGCCTTAAGAAGGAAGATTTGTCTACACCTAGAAGGGGAAAGGAAGGTGTCTGTTAATCGACCATAGAGAAGTTTGCGAAGGGCCAAAAGGTCACAATCCAAAAATGAGTGTTGAAGCCTTTCAGTGCTTTGATTCCTTTCTACTTAAAAACATAAAAAAGCAGATTTCCTAGAGAAGCAGACATAATTCTTTAATATTCATTTCAAACTTTAAAGGGCATAATAGATTTACACCAATGACTGACAAGTAAATAGCAATTCATTGCTAACAAAAATAAGGGATGCATAAGGGATGCAATGAGACTGCCATAGTGGTCACCGATGCAGTGACTTATCTGAGTTGATCCAGTGAATACAATTTAGTACTGAATATTAACAAAAAAATTTCAGCTCACATTAGATCAGCACACTAAAATACGAGGTTGAAGACTTTCTAAAAGGTAGGAAATGTAAGAAATGTTTATAAGATGGGGTGTAATTGTATTCTACAAAACAAGGACTCAAGAAAAGTCTTGAAGGACAGAGATACCAAGGACTGCTAAAATGGAATCATAGAATTATTTAGGTTGGAAAAGACCTCTAAGAACTTCAGCTCCAACCATTAACCCAGCACTGACAAGTCCACCACCAAACTATATCCCTAAGTGCCACGTCTATGTGTCTTTTAAATACCTCTTTGTAGTGGTGACTGAAGCACTTCCTGAACAGCTTGTTCTATTGCTTGAAAACCCTTTTTGTAAAGAAATTCTTCCTAATATGTGAAAGTTACGACCTTTGACTTAGTAAACAAGGTCAACATAGAGATTACCTTTACTGAAGGGAACCAAGACTCTGCTGCTGATTCTTAAGGATGTCCACCTCCTTAAGAATCCTCATTTCTATTTCCCTCACACTAGTGTCAGACTTGAATCCAAATCAATAAGGTAGTTAGACTCCACATTCTCCTTTGTCATGGAACAGAACCTCAAAGCTAAGAGTTTTGGGTTGTTTTTTTGTCCAGAGTTCACTTCCCTTTTACTCAAAACACTGAGGGATTCAGCCCCATTTTAGTAAAACATATAATCCAAACGAATTATGGTGCCAAGGTACCTGATGAGTACCTATGAGTGCAGCTATCTTTATCTGTGACAATAAAATCCAACTTAAACTGGAATTCTTCTTTAAAATATCCTATAAAGATAAGCAGATCTTTGGAAGATTTTGTGAATTAGCATTTCAGAAGAGATGTTAACCGTACTTTCTTTCACAGAAAAGAAACACCCAATAAAATCAATATTATAGATAAGATGTAAAGAGAAATTATAACACAGTGGTTGCTGGTGAAAAGTTCTGCATTCAGACTGCATATATTCTGTTACAAAAGGATCTAGAAAATCTTTCTTCAGAATATTTAATACTTTCTCATTCTATGGCAGAACTTCCAGTTCAAGAGTGATAAACACCTTGTAAGGATAGAGTACAATTCCAATCATATCTTACAGAGTTATAAGCTGTTAAAAAATTAGCCACTAACCTTTCTGCTTTCTTCCCTTGAGAAAATTATGGCAACCTCTCAAAGTAAAGTTTGAGCTCTAACAGCAGTTCACCTCTGTCATTACCAAAACAAGCAGGGAAAGGAAAGAGAACATATTTGCTGGTAACCAATATTCAGGTTCTGGACACAGCAGAAAGGCCATAACAAGAAAGGAGGCCACACAGGCTTGTTTCCATTGAATCCACTATCTCACAGGTGTCCCAACTGAAATACCCTTAGTTGAGCAGAAGTACAGAAAAAAGATAAGGGTGAATAAAAAGCTAACTGTGTGGAAAGAACAAAACACACCCAAAATATTCCTGCTCCTGAAGGAGCATTCTGAATCAGTGCTTGTTTTTATACATACCAACCAGACTGCTCTTCTGTCCATATCCAGAAAGTAAAGCCGGCTGTGTTAAAGGCAAGGCTAGAGAAAGAACACCCAGTGAGTTGCAAAGCCAACAGACTGAAGCGACTGACAAGGTGCTGGGGCAGGCTGTTGGCTCTGAAGATCTTTGGAGCAGAAGGTTTACGGGAAGTCTCTCAAGTGGAAGGGCAGTGTTGAAAGATAGACATTAGGAAACCAAAGATAAGGATTGTATTACACCTCTTTATGTTTTCAGCCTCTGTGAGAACATGAAAAAATCACATCTGGAGCCAGGTGTACTTCCTCCAGAGCAGAGAAAGATCTGAGGAAGTTAAAAATTGAAGTAAAGACCACTGCCCACTGAAGAAGCTTCAGGAGAAATAGTGAAAACATGAGCCAAAGACCACAAAAAGCAAAGGGAGACCTCTTAGCAGATAGAACAAGAAAGCAAATAGTCTGGGAAGGTCCCTATATCCTGAAAGAAAATTAATAAAAATATTAATTATGAAAAAATTGAAGCATTAAGGCTTAGGAGTTCCTCTACAAATAGGGCCAAGAGGTCATTGACAAAACTACTTCATCTTGAGTAAAGACTGTTTAGAATGCTGCAATAGTGTAAATGTCAAGCCTGATGCATCACATTTTAGGCATGAAGAGTGATGAAGCATCTAGATGCTCTACAATTAAGGCTAAAAAGATTTTAATGATACCAGGTAAGTGCATTGACTTGGAAAATGAAGAGACACTGTACTTGGAATACTACCCTCAGTGCTTGCTCTCTATTCTGTCAGCTTGATTTTTAGCCTACATAACATTATTTTAACAGCTGTCAATGTAATATTGTAAATACAGTTAAGAGTATATATTTTATTGATCCCTGATAGGTTAAATGTACCCATTAATGCACTGGATGGTAGTGACCGGATGCATTTGTCAGAAGGATTATAGGCACACTGTGCCAGGACACATCACCCAACGCCATTTTGTGTGCATTGTGCAAATTTGTGATAACAGGGTGAGGGGGCTGCAGAAAAATCAATTTTGGACAGAATTTAGTGGAATCTATAGATTCCATAGCAAAATCGGGGTTTTCTGATCCCAGATCCACTATGTGTTTTTAAGATTTAAAACATGGTAGAAATTAAATATTAGCTGTCAAAAAATTTACTGTAGGAATAAATATCCTCTGCCATTTAAGGAATCTTATTTTATTTTAAGCCAACCATAGTAATCACTATTGTCTAAACTGATAGCTACTGGCAATGGCAAAGCTCATCACCTGCAAGCTCCCTTGCCACTGTTCTTTTGGGAAAACTATCTTAAGACAAACAGATGTTTCTGCTGTTTTAAACCAACAGGAAATGGACTGACTTTCTCCCTTTTCCTTTCCTAGAAACAGATACTAGCAAAGAAAAATCTTAGCACAGCTGTACTCAACACTTTTCTTATAACAATACATCTGTGTGGGAGGCAGGCAACTAGTGGGAACAAACACGCCAGGGGAAGTGAAATGTAACATGCAGAAGATGAACACAAAGAATTAATTTAAAAGTCTGTGACTGTATTACTACACCATAATGCCAATACACTAGCAGGGGAAATAAAAGGGTGACGTACAAGACTTTGCTTTAAGATATGATCTGAATCCTGTCTCAACTGGTAATGTACACAACTGAATCAAGTATCAGCTGGCAATCTCAGTCCCTTCCAAGCAAATAGATGATCAAATCATCAGAAAGTTTCATTAGTATGAACAGACTGCAGGTTTATTGGCCAAGTTGCAGACTTATCTTTAAGGAAATGTCTTTAGGTCAGGCCTGAAGAATGAATTAATATGATGAAATGCATAACTCATGCTTTGTACAGATAAACCAAACATTTAATTGTCACTGCTGGGAAACTGGCACCTTTTACTTGCACTAGATTTACATAAAAAAGGAAAACTGCCATTGAAGCTGCTGCATTAGAGCCTCAACTATTATAGGAGAAGAAAACTTGAAGAAAATGATGAGACAAAGCCTTGCAGAAAACCTGGTATTAATTGATTTATGTTGGAATTATGACATTTTAAAGTCATGAAAATCTTCAGAATAGAAAAAGGCAACTTTTTTGAGAGTGTTTTTGCTGAGAAATTCTTGCACAAATTCATGCTGCCATCTAATGGTCTAAATCAGCCATTTCCAGCTGAACAATTAAATTGCTAATCTGAACAACCACTTGCATTACGCTTTGGACTACTCTTTATTTCCCTAAGCTTTAATTAGTTAAAATCGATGCCTCTTGTTCAGAATGAAATAATAGCATATTTAAGGAGATACAACCTATTCTAACCAAATTCTTAATTTCTATTTCCAAGTAGCTTTTAATATTTCTTCCAAGTTTGTTTTTTTTTTTTTCAAACTACTGGGAGGAGTGCAAGGAAAGGAGAAAGGAGTTTTTGCAAAGTCAGTCAGTAAACATTTTTATCATCACACCTCTCAATCCTTAAAATGTAAATTTTAAGGACAGAATTTTGTAACACTGACTAGCAATGCAGGCAAAGCTCCTCTGACTCTTTCTGATCTTTTTAGGGGAGGAATGTTGTACCCTATGGCTAAGGTCTGAAGCTGACAACTGTACCAAAGTAAAATGCCAGTAGCACCCCACACTGCTCCCCCACAAACCAAGGGGTTGGTTCTTCTGTAATCAGTTCAACACAACACTCTCCAGAACTGAGGGTTCACTTCACTTGGGGAGTATAGGCACTGGTCTCCACAGCTAAACAGCTTCTTGCAGCAAAATAGTACTTTATTCAATCAAAAACTTTTCAGTACTTGCATGCCTGACTCTCCTCAAAACTGCTGTTACCCAGATATGTCCCTAAAGAGTTTGTTCTTTTAATACTTTTCTCTCCCTCTTCTCTCTGGGGAGAGATTTTTGTCTTTTTTCAGTCCTTCCACTGCAACAGTCAAATGACTCCCACTATAGCACTCATAAAATTATTGCAAATCAACATTCTTAGGATTATTTCTCAGAGCAGGATTCAGCTCTAGATTCAGATGCCTAAATTTAGGTATTTAGGTTATGTGTAGAAAGTAAGTTGCTATAAAAGTGAAGCTCTGGAGAGATCCATACAAAACACAGAAAAACTAGTTTAAGGCATAATAAACAGCATTCTAGACTAGTGACTGTTCTGACTAATCCATCCACTGGTTATAAACGGAGACTGAGTTTCTAATGCACAGGCAGAGACTATTTGAAAGGCATCTGAGCTTGGATCCGAACCTCAGTTCTGTAAAGAACTGCACCTAGCTGTCTAAACACAAGCACACAGTACAATCTGAGATGCAGTCATGTGCTTAAAACATCCACATGATGTGACACAGGACTGATCCATGAAACAGACAAGTTTCTCACAAATAGCTGGAGTCCTGGTGGATTATATGAAATGGTATGATGTCTGAATATCACTTTTTGGGATTCCTTCAATTGCCTAAACTTAGCTACACAGGGCTATTTGAATTGCTCTAGGGTATCTTGCCTGACCTTCAGCTGCCACACTAGTAAAGGTCTCTAGGTCTTCTGCCAAATCCACTTGGTCCCATGTGGATGTCTCACACACCCTACAATGTCTCAAGTGGCACTAGAGGCCTATGTTTAGGCATCTTAGTGTCCCACATCTGCCACAATATATATGCTTGGGAAAAAAATCTGCTTTACACACAGCTGTGCATAAAATCCTCCTCTGTTGCAGCAAGCCCCAACATAAAGCCTCAGTAAAGGGAATTCAGCAACAGATAATAGGCTAATCACATGCCTAGAGTAACAAAAAGACTCCATGTAGTAATCTGAATTTTACATTTTCCAGGCTGCTGGCTGATCTAATCAATATAAGATCGAAGTCTTTCAGGTCCAACAGCCCTTTATATTAGACAGTGGAATACTTGTGCCTCAAACAGATGAGGCTCTCCATGCAGAGAGCGGTCTTCTGCTAGAATGTAAACAGGGCACTCAAGCAGCACAGAAGAACATCTAAAGGTCAGGAAAATTTCAGACTTCATTCTCTTTCTGTAAGTTAGATAACTGGATTGTATAACTGTAGGTGTAGTATTGGAGATGGTAATATCAATAGATTTTCACATTGTCTCCTGCCTTGCAACCCACGCACTACAAAATTTGGCTTCTACAGCTGTTCCTCTGGCTAGATTTTCCCTTTTTTCCCCTCATAGGACTATGCAAGTTTTGTGAAACAAATGAAGTTGGGTGAGGATTTAGATTGCATTGCTAAGTACTCATGTCAAGTAACACTTCCCTCAAATCTTTTCTCTTTGATGCACATATTAAATCTTTAAGTCAGCATTCATAAAAGAAACAAACTTTTCATTTTATCCCATTCTTTCACCACAAAACCTTTTATTAATATGACTTGACAATTTTAGTAATTTATCCAATAATCACACAGTCTACTCTCTCTTTGATCATTAGATTGGATAACATGTTAGTCCACTATGAAGTTAGCAGCTGCAGATGTAGTTGGCCGAAGACCAGCCCTCAAACTTTCTTTTATTATCCCTCATTTTTAAAGTGCTTGTTCAGTATTTAGGCACTGGTCCAGAGGGCTGATATACATCACTTCAGGAGCAAAGAAGTGTAAGCAAACAGTTCCATGCAGCAACTGGGTACCCAGAAGGGCAGCAGGCTACCTGGCAGGTAGAACCACATGGCCAGGTAGGGTGATGCCCTGTGCTTTGTGGCCAGGCAGTACAGCTGTCTCCACAAGAGGCAACAGTATGCTGCTGCTTTATTTCTCTGAGTTTAGTCTTGCAAATGGCACTGTAAAGGAGCCTTCATTAACATCAAAGAAAAATGTACTCAGAATCGTGGGGCTATGAAAAAACAGAAAAGGAGGAATGGTTTGTGCTCTCGCCCATGCCCTAAGCAGAAAGGGGATAGTCTCCCTAGTCTGTAGTATACAACATAAATGCAGCAAGAAGCAACCATACACAAGACTAAGATGCAGGCTCCGTGCAGCAGAAACTGCCCAAGTGCACAGAAGCAGTAGTTTATCCTAGGAACACCACCACTTCGCGTGACATGCTTGCTGAGCTATCACACCATCCAAATTCCTTAAAACCAAGCAAAAAACTGCTTTAATTACTTTATTTCCATTCTTTAGCTTGTCATTGTTTTGTATTCCTTTTGTTCCCATATTCCGCAAGTGGTTTTAATTTTGAAACCTCTTTTTTTTTTAATATAGATTTTTCAAGCTCTCTAGATTGTGGTGAGACACATATTAAGGAATTTTATATATTAAGAAAACAACTTCTGAATTCTCCCAGAACACGAGGGCTGGGTTTTATGATCTCTTTAACACTGCCTTCCAAAGTAAAACATCAAAAGCTGCTGTTCAGTTTTTAGTGGTTTTATTCCTTGGCTGAAAACTCTTAGTTTAGGTAAGTCTGTAAGATAAGATTTGTTTTGAGACTTACAGACATTCTATAATTGAAAGTACTGCAGGATAATTAAACTTCAGGAATTACTCTCTTCAATTCTAACTGAAGGAAAAAAATAAAAGAAACCAGCATTCAATGGTAACAAGGCAAGCTGGACAACCCTGTAGTCAGAACTGATACCTTATTTTACTGTTTAACTGCTCTAATTTAAACAGCCATGTTTTTAATTCTTTTTTACATGGTTGAAGCCAAATGCATCTTAGCCAGAGGTGCGAGGGAGTACGGGTTCTAGCATTGGCTACAGATATGAGAGTATACACATGTTTTGTCCTCAGCTCTGCCAACACTTCCCAAACCTGACCCGCTGTCTCAAGGCTTGGCCTGTGCTGAGTAGCGTGCCAGTTCTCCTGACTCGTGCCAAATGCTGTGCTGACAAACACACAAGCTGCATCAGTTAGCAACCCGGCCCCGAGAGCATCAGCACCTCCTTCCCCAGACTCAGTCTGTAAAACTCCTAGATAAAAGAAGCCATAAAAAATGCATGTTCACCATTTTTAGCTTTTCTGTAACATATAGTGTTTGAACTGAAAGGTCTTCATGTGTCTTTGTTGCAAAATTGCTTGAAACACCAACCTGTGAGCCTTTAAATCAGTAGCATACAACTGGTAAATTTTGAGTACCAAAAGAGTATTTTCCTCTATTATAATCTCTGTTACGAATATAGAAACATTTGTTAAATAAGAAGTTGTCTAACATGGCTGGATTCAGGGTTGACAACTCTTTCAAAAGCTCTGTTTTATCAGAGGACATCAAACTTTCTTTTGCCAAACTTGCATGGATCTTACTTCAATAAAGAAAATCCAGAGAGGACTCCAAGTTCTTATCTACACTGAAATGAACTGCAGCATACAGATACCCAAACTATGAGAGACCTAACCTGGTAATTCCACAAGATTCAGCTCAGCATCACACAGACGTTATCAGCCTGCCACAATATGCAGTGTAATGGCAATGACCCAATGCTGTTAACAAGATAGCCAGTACTGCATTCACTATCTTGAATAAAGAGTCAAGATGAAAACATCCATACCTCATCCAGTTCTGAGCTGGACTGTATTTCATCTACTTAGCTACCCTAAGAGGGAAGCTGCCTTGCCCTGCACTTCCTAACTTAGCACAAGAGACTTACAAGGCTAAGACCTTACCCCGGTGTTACATACTGCCTTAAATGTCTTGCTCTCTGTCATGCTGAGTTTTGCACACACAAAGCTCTAGAAGCATCCAGTATCCAACAACTGCCCTGGTGCAGCACTATCAGCATTGTAAGCAACAGGTAGCAAGGGCATGCGCTGATAAAAACCACAGAAGTACTACAGGAAAGTGTTACAGGGAACACTTGCTGCATTGCAGAGAACACCTACGGAAGGATGTTCATTTGGGACATCTCACCACTTGCCTTCCATGCTGGCAAGGAAGGCAAAAAACTGGGAAAACGTTCCCCTTTTCCTTTTTTCCTCCCACTTGTTTGCTTTCCTTTTTTCAATGAAAGTAGCTACCACCTTCAGTATAAATTTACACCACCAGCTGCAGACCTTGCAAATGGATGTTTGCACCTTACATATAAACCTGCTTCAACATCCTCTGTGCAACACGCTGCCCATATAAATATGCTCCACTGCATATGAGACATTAGTCCTTCACATGCTTAAATCAGCTGAAGTTGCCCTTACATTCCAAACACACACTGCCCCTCTCTGGTGAAGGCACAAGCTCTCACGTGACTAAAAAAGAAGGCATCTAAGTACAGCAGTAAATTGAGGAGTAACTTCTCCTTTCCTCTGCCCCCCAAAATTAATTAATTTCTGAGCACCTCAACTTCCAGTGCTGGAGCCAGGAAATATTCAGGGACAAAAAGGCTGGGGACAAATGAAGGAGGAGGAATCACTACCACTTTGACATAAATTATCTTAGCCTGACATGGAATCTAGCCATCAACTTTGCATACAAATTGTAGCTCTGGGATCACATTTCCATAAGATACTGAAAAGGACCTTTTGTGCTACTTGAAACACTAGCCTTAACTGGTCTAAAGATATGCCCTGGAATGAATTTAATACTCTATGTTTTCCTCAAGCCATTAGTCTTGCCAGAATCAAAATTTCCCTAATGCAATCTCCTAATCTTAATCTGTATCTTCACCTCTTTGAAAAGCATATTTTTTAAAACAGAGATCAGTAAAGGCAATTCAGGTAAGGTATAAAAGACAAAGCTTCCAACTTACTTAACATATTTTGTATATGTTTTAATAACAGAAAATCATCTACAGTCAGAAACTGATGAAAATGACAAATACTTCTTGAAGCATATAATCTACATTAATTGTCAAATCTTGTTTTTAACAGTCTATATGGTCTGAATTTATTTGTGGACTTCAGCAGTACTTCTATTCTACTATCCCATTTCCAAAAATCAGCAAATTAATGCTAAATACAACATGGCAGTAGAAGAAAATAAAAGTAACGTTATACCACAGGAACATAATACAGTCATGCATCATATACTTCATATTTCAAACTTCGCTGGCTATTTTAACAGATCCAGAATCTGTCTCTAGGTTTGTGTGTGGTGAGGGTGAGTAGGAGGTGAAGAGTAATCCTGACTGGAAGAGGTGCAGGATCCTGCCCATCACAGCCACTGCCCCTCACTGCAGCCAGGCTGAGCTGCACAAGCTGTGCTGAGCTGCAGGATCCGTGCCCAGCACAGCTCACAGGATGGAGTTGTGCTGCTCAAATCCCTCAGCCACAGGATGGGCTTATAGCAAGAGATGGGCCCCTGAGCAGCTCCCCCTCCGTACCACCTACATGGCGCTGCCTTTATCTGACAGCACAGCAGAAAGTTCTCACATGGCCATCAGTCCTGACAGGGTTGTCTCCTTGCAAGAAAATCCTGTAAGAGTGTGAATGACCAAGTGAGGTTAATCTCTGCTGTGGCTGAGGTCTGCATAATGTGGTGCCCACGGGGAGAAGTCCTGTTCGATGCCACACCACTCACAGTATCTGAAGGTATGAAAGATTATCTGCAATATTCTCTTCTTACATTGGCAGCTCTAATAAACAGCATTTAAATGATGCATTGCAAAGGCTAAGTGCCTTTCTTACTGTGATCATAAAGGGCCAGCACTTCTCAATGCAAAACCAGGCAATAAACAATTATTTCCAACACAGTAGTCTGTCAACAGTACCGTACAGATCATTCTTCTGTTTCCACTTTACTCTGGCATTCCTGTGTATGCCATACATGGCATATGCACAGCAGGTAGGTGTTTGAGCAGATACACAGAAATGTCCAGTAATTTACTACTTAGTTTTAGTTATTATTCAATTTACTAGCCACAATATTATTAGCTATTCTGCATGGGTAACTGTACTCAAACAAGCACGACGAAACAAGCAAGCACAAATTCTGGCCTTCTGTCCCACCCAGCCTGTTTGTTTTGTGATCAGAGATATCAAATGCCCTTGGCTACCTGATGCACCCAGAAAAATAAAGTTCATGTATCATTTTGCCCTAACACCGAAACATGGCTCGCATGAAAGAAAGTTTCCAAAGAAGCAAACTTACAGCTTGAACTAGACATACTAATAATTTTCTGTGACAAGAAATAAAATATTAAGGGTTAGTAACTGCTGAATGTTTTGAGGTTCTACTTTAACAAATACCTTTCCATAATTAAGTTCAGAATCCAGATTTCCACATTTTATGCCTTTAACTAGCTTTCATTCTTTCCAGTACAGTGTTATATAGGCTAGTCAAACTAATCTCACTATAAAAGCCTTCAAATAAATGAAAGATTTCTAAATATTAACAAAACTCATTTCACGCACCATTATTAATTTTTCAAACTATGATATATGGAACCAGAAACCCAGGTCAGCAGTGATTAGAAACATAACACAAGTGATAGAAAAATCAGGCACTGTTCCATAGAGTAATTGAAGGCTTTCTTCCAGGTTATTTTGGGGTTTTTTTGTCTTCTGTAGTTCTAGGTATTGTTGCTATAAAACAACACAACCCACCAAACAAGCAAAAAAAAAAAAAAAAAAACAAAAAAAAAACAAAAAAAAAAACCAAAAGAAAAAACCCAACAAAAAACCAACCCAGAATGAAGTGTTAAAACTCTACATTTACTAAATTATCATGATTTAAAAAGTCTGGGGGAAAATAAAATAGAATTAAATCAATTAAAATATTGTCCTTAGACAATCCTGAAATGCTGGGGTTTTTTTAAACTCCTTAATTTTTCAACATTGCCATAAATTCAATTTCTAATAAAGAGTGATTCCGAACCAAAACACTCCTTCAAAGTTCATAACCTCATTCTTTTTGATAACTAGGAGATGCATAAAAATGAACATGAAATCCATCAAGCAAAGCTTTATTAAAAAGGTAATATTTTTTCACTGAGAAAACATGTGATTAGAATTTTTCGACCTGTTTTATTTTGGTTTTTTTCTCATATTACAGTTCCTACTTGGTTTCACTTTTGGAGCTTCAAAAGACCTGATCTAATACAGTTCCTCCGTAGATAAATATGGAAAAATGGGAAAAAATCTATCTCATAGAAAGAAGTTCTTCAGATTACAAATTGACATAACTCTGAATATAGGTTTCTTAACTGTGAAATAAAGCATTTTTCCTAACCAAACACTGAGGATTAAGAAACAGAGATAGCTAACCAAAAAGAATGGTTAAAAACCAAGAAACCTAATAATGGTTTCAAGCCAATTTTCAAAATGCAGTCCTTCCAATTTTCTATCCAATTTCTGAGACAACAGTGCTTCATTTTTGATGACACAGATTCTAATCACATGACACAACAGCAAAGAAAAGCAAAACCTTTCTCTGAAGTTAATGCTCTGCCTCCTCATGATCATGGCTGTATAATGTGCTTTTTAATGCACATTAAAAAAATCCAAATAGCTGGTTTTACACATCTTTATTCCCTGTGACGTGCTCAGGGCACTTGTCTCTTTTAGGACGCAATTATGCATGTTTCTAAATAAGACTGCAGACTCTCCCTAGAAAAATTTAGTTTTCTTTTACTCTGAAATAAACTAGAAAGCTAATGAAGATTTAGAACATAATGATAAGGATAAAAAAATAAAATAACAGAAGGAGTACAAACCTCTGATTGTACATGCCCCGGAAATTATAATTTGCTCTGTAATTGGGAATTGGCTTTGGGTCTAACGGCCTGTAGATGGCAGGCTCTCCTCTTTTCATCGCCAGACCATTCAGCTCCACAGTTGGTGTTATACTGCCTGCAAACACACATATAAGTGGGGTGCTTAAGCCAGAAATACTGAAAAACACACAAGCAGGACTGAGCTGCAAAGAGCGAGCTACGTTATATTTTTTATACTCTTAAATTAAAAAGATGCAACTAAAAAGACATTTCAGTTTCTCTAAAAGATGGGAATATAGATGCCAACTTAATCATAAGCAATGAAAAAGGATATTTAAAAATCTATCTCAGAGCATTCTCTATGTAGTTTCAGTGGATTCATCTTCAAAACTGAATGAGAAAGGCAGTGTAATAATTAAGCTGGCTATTCATCTTTCCAAAGTACTTTTAATACATTATGACACTTTCTGAAAG
Organism: Dasyornis broadbenti; assembly: GCA_013397935.1. Lineage (NCBI taxonomy): Eukaryota > Metazoa > Chordata > Aves > Passeriformes > Dasyornithidae > Dasyornis > Dasyornis broadbenti. The sequence goes on from VZRN01002045.1 coordinate 1,208,107, forward strand.
GATAATAAAGATAATAATGTGCCTTTCTGCTGAACACCATTAAATAAAACCACGAATATAGCAGAGAGTCATTGAAACAAGCATGAAGCAATAGGCATTACCGCAGTCATTCAGGAATCTTACAAGTTAGAAAAAATGTTTTATTTGCAAGACTTGAAAACTTGAGACTATGTCTCAGAAGTAATGGTCCCATAGGAATGATCAAACAGACTGAACATACAGCTCCTGGAAAACAGTGCAACTGCAGCCATCTACTGGTGACAGAATGCAAAAATAGAAGGCAGCCAGTACTTGTCCACTTGCATGGTTTCAAAATGCCAAATAAGCTACATCCAATTTCTTTCTTCTTGTTTTTTAGATAAAAATTTCAGCTACAGTAATCCCCACTTGCATTGTTGTAAGAAAATCCTAAACGAGCCAAATGTGCATTCCAACAAAAAGGAGATAATATATTCTGAAAATATTTTCATGAGAGATTCAAATAAATTTACCCTTTAAAAAGCTATGATTAATTTTCCAGTCTGCCATTGAGGCTTTATATGCCAAATGATGAAATTTTTTATGCAACATTTATTCATAAACTTATATCAACAACAATTCTTACATTTCCCATAGCAAGACATTAGTATGAATCCAACTTTTTCACAAATATACAAAATGTCATATTGGTGAGAAGATACCTGTGCATAAACAATGCACCTTTCTTGGAGCAAAATTACAGTGTTAAGTGATACAATTTTTAATGAATTCACTGAAAGCTTATTTCTCTTGTTATCAGATTTTCCCTCTAAGAATATGCTCAAAGCCAAAAATCTCTAGAAACTCAGTAATACTCTGCAATGTCAAGAATCAGACTCAGGATCCCTTTTCATAGAGGTCTGAGTCTCCTGCTTTCTAAGCAGCCAAAATCACAGGGACTGTGAAGGAAACAGGGCAAAACCAGTGTCCTGGGTATGGTGAAACAACGTACTGCTCCCCAAAGGAATGAGAGAACACTGCCACACCACTCTAAAATAACCCTTCATGGCTAATGCTCAGGATAATACTCACAAGTTTCAAAGGAAATTTACTCCGGCTTTCCTCTTTCCAACAAAGAGAAGATTAACTGCAAAATTACTTCATTTTAAGAAAGTGGTTGAAGAATGTATTTTTAAAAGGGGGACGAGGGCAGACAGAAATTAAAAGGGAAAAAGGGAAAACAGGAAAGGATTGTTAAAAAACAAGAGAAAAGATTCTCACCACTTGATTTCCTTTACATCAATCTGAAATGAGGTTATGGGGTTTTTTTCTTTATTTCAGTGATCAAAACAGAACAGATCACTAAGCATGTGCATGAGATATATACCTTAGAAGGTTTTGCGTGCACTAAAGACAACTTGCAGGTAACAACTCAAAATGCAAGAGTATACATTCTTTCTGTTATTCAAGCAAGTTTCTAAAGCCACCTGAAACCTGTTTGAAAGCACAGTTTGCTCTGAAGGAAAACTCAGTATGCAGGAAATTACCTGTCAAAGTTCTCATGCCAAATCCCAGCCTTTTGTTTACACCAGAGATGCAATTTCACAGGATTGGACTAGATAAAATTTCCAATTTAATTGGAAAATTAGTTAAAATAACTCTTTGGGAAATGTGTTTTAGACAATTCAGTCTGGTTTTCTCCTGTCTGCTTACTGTTGATCACATACAATCACTTTGTACACATCTGAGCATTATCTAAACAACATATTCCCTTATGGTTCAATCATTTTAGATATGCACATTAAAAATTCTGTGAAAGCTCACTAGAGGTTCTGCATTATCCAGTCAGACTATAGGTATGTTGATTTTCATCCTAAAAATTTAAGTATCTTGTTAAAATTACTTATTTAGTGCTATAACATCCCAATGCTTCAACAAGTTCTAACACACAGAAGAAAATGTCATACCTGGATTATTGTTTACATTGTTTTTGGGTGGTCTAGGCGTTGGTTTGGGAAGGGTAGTTTCATTCAATGCTTTGCTAGCAGCAGCATGTTGGGCCTTTTTAATACTGCTTCCTTCAGCTTCCCATGTCTGTTCTCCAAGAGTCAGCTGCACTGTGAACATCTTCAAAGACAAAGAACAGGTAAACACTGGCAAGATCATCACTGTGGATAAGAACAATCTGTATAAAAGCTTCCAGGGCTGAAGAGAAACCATGCTCTCTTTTCATTGTATTCAACTCCCAGATAACACATCTGATTCTTCCAGAGATCAGTGAGAGCTTATCAGTGGGTAACATTTGGACTTTCAAATGACAAAGTAAAATAGTATAATGTGAATGTCAATTATCAAAGAACAGAATAATATTTAAACCAAGTAAGAATAACTTCAAACTGATCCTCTGCTCTTGGAAGACTATTTATAGGTCATCTCAGAACAAATTTCTTCATACATTTGAACGTGTTTAGTCACTTTACTTGTAGAAAACAAGTACTAAACATGCTACTGAGAAAAAAAAATTAATTTTGTAATAATTATGAATGAATATAAATGACTACACACTTCTCAAGGCAGCAGAGAATTTGGGCCAGAGAGTTTTACACAGTGAATGAATTTCTCACACACCCAGATTTCTAAAAATAATGCCTTTTGTTAGGGCAGAGTCACAATTCAAATGTGTTCAAAAAGACACAGTAAGAAAGGAAAGAAGTATTATCTTTTTTAATGGAACTGCCGTTCTTAATGTAAAATCTATACTGAGGACAGGAACTGTAAACAACCAGCGTTCAGAAACAGACTAACTGATAAAAACCATATATTTCAAAATCTGCAACAGAGGGCTATTTCAAGTAGTATCAATGCTGTGTAAATTGTGCAGATAAAACTCAATGCATGTTTAAGATATTAGATAGAGTCTTTCTTCTGTATGATACATAAATGTTCCATTTAAATTTGAGCATCTGAGAACAAGACGAGAAAGGCTAGGAACTCAATATATTTGCCATATAAATTCCCTAGATAAAAGACAAGACTTAATAGTCAGATACACACAGCAAACTAAGATTCAGCCACCTCAGAAAACAGACTTACTTGAGGCCACAGAAAAAAAATCTATATATTAGTTTGAGCACTATATAAAGTAAAACTTTCATTTTGACAGCTTTATAATTTTTTTAGTTATTTAAACTTACTAGATCCAGGACCAGGTTTTTAGAGATGAACATGGTGGGCAGCCTTTAAATCTGCCTTTACATATACATTCATTTAGCATGTACTTGCAAACAAGCATTTGACCTCAAGTATCTATGTGCCTCCCAACTTAGCCCTATGCAAATGCACACGGTGTATTCAAGCTGAATGCTATAAATACATATTTGTGTCTTAATTACAGCCTTGAGTTTTGGCTACTGTAATTTTCAGAAGCACAATGCAAGTCCCTGTATCACAGCTCCTATTGTCATGTTGCTTTTTCCACAGCAGCCACAACAATTTCCTCATGGAAGAGAGAGAAATAGTCTCTTAATTTTACACTCTGCAAACCCTAGCCCCACCTGAAAGCTCAGCTGGGTATTAGAGCTAAATATGCATAATTATATAAATTACCCAAACATACATCCTTATTACTAAAAGAGTTGAAATTTGATTTCTGGATCTGGAGTTTATATATTTTATATTTTGCAAGAAAGTATCAGTGCAGTATTTTTATAGGAGGAGAAAAACCTTGAATTTAAATGAAAATATCATTAATAATGGCTACTTATCTACCTATAACAGTGCTTAGAGCAATAAATAGGAATTCAGGATGATAAAGGGCTTGCTAAAAAAAACTTCTGCCAGTCAGAGCTCCTTCTCACTTAACATATCTGCCAAAGAAACACCTGCAAAAACCCACACATATCAGTGAGTTTACTCCTTTATAAAAGGAATAAAAACTGCCTAAATCCAAACTCTGGAGCAACCAATGGAACATTCAAGTCCTGGATGCCAGAGCTAACAGTTCTGCTATTGACTGAGAGACATTTCTCACCTGAGGAAATTTCTATTCCTTACACCCAACATAATTTACCTGATGTCCAGAGAGCAGAAATGCAATGGCCACCATGTTTGTTCCTGTTTTCACTCTGCTGCGTTTGTAAGACCAGTCTCTCTAAGCTCTGACAACTCTTTACTCCTCTTCACTCCTCTTTACTTCTTCTCTGTAAAGCTTTCTCTCCTCCTTCCCAGCTTTTGAAGTGCTACATCCATTACCCCTTTACCTCTTCTCTGTGCCACCATCCACTTTCTTTTGCCACTGTTCCTTTTAAATTTGTGTCCTTAAATGACACTGACATAGAAGGACAGAAGACATGATCAATCTGACTAACGTACTCGAAAACATCATTTATGCTAACAAGGACTTCTTCATTTCTCTTGAAGAATGATGAATAATCCACCTGAACGGCGGACTCCTAGAAACCCTAACTGTGCTGTCAGAAAGAGCCGCTTCTCTCCCAGCTGCACTGTTTCTAGTTTCCCATTTCACCCCAATTGTCAAAACTTACTTTCCAGAGACAACTAGAAAAAAGGGTATGAAAATTTACTAGCATTTGTGGTCACGACAGAGACAGCTATCTTGTAGAGCATGTCTGAAAATTGTGAAAACCACCAGTGGTCAGAAACAGAGTATTGTAGGAGCAAAGTAATGTGAGAAGTTCCTTAAACGGCAAAGAGCAACAGTAGCATTACATCCTTCAGGTCATGCTTCCCAAGACACACTCGGGTCTGATTCACATGTTCTGTCAGGTATATCATCATATTACTAGCAAGACACTATACTAAACTGCTAATAGAGCCATAATAATAAATTTTATTTCTTTGTTTTTCATAGGTCAAAACCTACATAATTGTATTAATACACCCTTATTCTTCATCTATTTTTCTTTTTGTATCTCACTGCACAGATCAAAATTAGGCTTAATATCCTTCTGAGTCTATAGAGCACATAACTGTACTTTTTTACCACTATGAACACAACTAAAATAATGAGATAAATTGAAAGGATGAAAAATTAAGAAATTAATTGCAAACCTGGTCTTCAGAAGTGCAGGTAATGCAGACTTAAGTCACGTCAATGATATTAGTTCCTTTAAAAGTAGTAACAAATATATCATAGAATCATTAAAGTTGGAAAAGGCCTCTAAGATCATCAAGTCCAAACTTTGACCAAACACAACCACACCACACAAACCATAGCACTACGTGCCATGCCCAGCCATTTCTTGAAAATTTCCAGGGATGGCTAATCCACCACTTCCCTGGGCAGTCTATTCCACCCTCTCAGCCCAAAATTTTTTCATTATGTATATTATGAACCTCCCCTGGCACAGCGTCAGGTTATGTCCTTTTTTCCTGTTGCTAGTTGCTTGGAAGAAGGCCCCTCCCCCAATATGTGAACTATTCCTTATCCTACTAGAATTTTAAGTATAATATGAATGTAATATAAGTCAAATCTCTTGACTGCTGAGAAATGTAAACAGCCAAAACTACACCACAACCAAAGCAATTCTTTTTTCACAGAAATGAAAAAAAAGGTAACAAACACAACAGTGAAAAGTTACAGATAGCCCAACAAATAGACTAAGCTGCAACCTAAAACCAACCAGCCAGTATATCCTGTGGTACCAGATGCCTCCAGGAAGAAGAAGAGCACTTCAATTTCCATTCGCGATGAGGGATGCTAAAAGCAGCCCCGCACCTGCTGATATCATTTCCACCACCATAACACATTCAGCAACACCAACCAGACCAGAAGGTCGGTGATTTGCATCAGCTCTGCATTAGCTGGCAACATGAAGTGCAACTCAGAAACAAGGGGCAAGGACAGAGACCGCCCACAAGGAGCTGAAACTGTTACTAATCTGCACCCTGACCCCACTACCTCATGTGATTTTGTCACTCCAGAAATACTGAGTACAAAGCAGCTACTAATTATGCCAGTGTCTCACGCAAACTTTTTCAGGATCTTTTCCTCCCCCAGTTTGCTCCTAACTAGGGAGGAAATTCAAAGATATATCTGAAAATTACCATGAGGATATTCCTCTGTATTCCCCATCATCTGAAAGCATCCTAATTTGTACTTATTAAATTAAGTTGGTCATCCAAATTGATATATGAACTGGCCAGAATTAGCTGTCATTTCACTAGAAACTTCTATGCTATAATCATATTAGGAGTCTTAGTATCACCTCACATTGTAAAGTAGCACAGTAATAAAGTCTGTGCCCCACATAAAAGTATCAACTTCATGGACACAGAATTACAGCAATAAGCACTTCAAAAAATGTCACAAATTTGTCATCGTCTGCATTACCATGAAACAAATGCAGAGGCAGTTATCAGAGGCATGCTGACTGAGGAGAAAGATTCATGCAGCCTAAAAAGCAAGTGCTCCAGAAAGATTAAGGAAGGGTGGTGATACCCTGAAAAGACCTTCACGAGGTCTATATAAAGACCAGCAAATATAAACTCAAAGATGAGAGACAAAGTAAGGTACAAAACGATCTACAGGGCTTCATCAGAATTACAGGCATACTTTCTGAAAGTGTGGGGGGGGAAAAAAAAAGCAAAATCAAGAACAGTAAGAAAGCCTTTCCACTAGAAAGGTAGCTGGGTTTGACAAGTACACTTGTCCAAACCATGACATTATCTGTTCAGCATGTAAGACATGGCTCATCACCTGGAACTGTGACCTTACCTTGGCATGAGCAGGCCCTCTTTCATTCAGAAGCTTATACTGGGGTTGAATTCTATTGAAACGGGCTAACTCATTTACCAGACACATTGGAGTTTTCTCTTTGGGGTTTGCCATGTTATCTTGGAGAGGAGCTGTAAATAAAGAGTCTGTAAAGTTTTTGTGGAGAAATGTATTCTTCACAACTTCACAAATCTTTGCAAAAGCAGCATGCTTAGAAAAGAAAATACTTTGGCTAAAACACAATTTTTGCATATATGCTAAATACACAGATTAAATACCACTTATATATTAATCATATGAGAATTTGTATTTTACAATAATAATTTTGGTTACATGCAATTTAAAAAGCCCCAAAACTATTTCTTTCCAAAATGTCTTTATGAAAGACGACAGTGCAGGGGTGTATATGCATATTCTATATTTTCTGTGTCACCAAAGTTTACTGTCAGGAGTATACAGGTTCCTGGAATTGACTACTCTTTCAGAATGGTTTCTCCACACTTTGAAGCAGAAGTGGGTAGCATAAGAGTTATGAGACAAATACAGTAGATGAAACCCTGTGGTCCCCTCTTCTTTCTGCTGGTTTCTTCCCAGTGTTTTAGACTTTTCTCACAATAATGAAGTCACTCTCAGAGCACTCCCAAAAACCACCTTCCCCATTTAGGATTTTGTTCTGCCTTTTTTAGACTATTTCACTTTCCGTGGTTTTTTTGCAATTTATTTGTATTTTTCCCTAACACACAGACACACTGTCATTTCTTGCTTAAACTGTTAGGGCAACACTTCTGCATTTTATACCCAGTTCAGCATAGGAACTACAGCATTTATTAGGCTACAAAGGAAACACCAAATACTGCCAAGCAGTCAGAAGACATTCTGTTCTAGGGAAGAGAAATAAACTTGGAGACCTTCCTGCCCCACTAAAACTTCTCTATAAAAGATACACTCAGAATTTGACAAAACAGACATGTTCTCTTCTGAGCTTTTATATCATTGATCAAACTTCACTGCAAATCCGAGCTCAGTTAAAGAAACTAAACATATTAAACAGTTTATTTAGCCAAAACACTTTTCTACGTGTTTTCTCCTTTATTTTAATCCTCTTTAAGATGTAATTATTATCTTTTTAAATTAACAAGTCATCAAAAAGATTAATTTGAACACCAAAGAAAATACACCTGGACCAACTTACCTGGTGAGTTGTTCGAAGGCGCAGGATCCACAAGGCCGGCAGTAGGACTGCTACAGCTGGCAGCCGATTCTGAAATGGATCCATTCATTGAGGATGGCAGACTCAGTGTATTTGTAGCTGTAACTGGCAGGGGTAGCACCATAGGGGCCATGGTGGGTCCAGACAGGTTTGCTGTAGTCTGCATCTTAACTTGTGCCATTGCCTGTCACTGCAATAAACACATTATTATCAGCAGGGCACTCCGCATTTTGAATGTAGAATGTTGAATGAGTGGTATTAGCAACACCCCTTTTTTGCTCCTGGATCTGGGTCACAAAACTGTCCACAAAAGTCATGCCTCTGCACACATGACTTCCAAATGGATGCACAGAGAAACAGGGCTCAGAGCCAAAGAACATCACTGGAGAAGAACCTGCACACCATGGCTCCAGGTTCCGTTTTTCAGTGGTGGGGTCACTCTGCCTGAAATACAACAGGAAGAACGACTATTCTAGAATAAAATTCCACACAATTATTCTGCCGATGAGATAAGCACCTGCCAATATCTTCAAGAGAGGATGTCTTTGCAATAAACTGCCATAGCAATCTTTCGCCATTGTTTTTCTAGTAAAGTGCATATAAAGTACCAAATAAGGCCACAAGAGAAAATTCCTATTTTTTTTGATCTGTTACCAAACTAGAAAA
>VZRN01002045.1:1216685-1235096 GCA_013397935.1 Dasyornis broadbenti
TTTTGTTTGTGAGTTCTTTCAAAAAGAAAAGGGGGGGGGGGGGGGGGGAGGGCAGAAAATACAACCAAACAAAAAAAATCACCAGAGATGCAAGTTCTTTAAAAACACCACTGCTTATTCAGTCAACAGGCAGAGTACTTCAACCCTCATATAAATTACTTACAGAGGTACCAGGATTTCCTAAACTAGCCTTTAACCCAATGGATAAAACATTTACCTGGAATATGTCAGTAATTATTTCTTCTCATCTGCCCAAATTAGTTTCTTTATTGCCAATACCTGTTCTCAAGCTAGGTCTACAAGCATAAACAAATCAGGGCAGCACTCCTTCATATTACTCACTGAGAGTATGGTCCTTGGCAAAATTTGGGCTACTGGCTGAAAACTCCTGCAGCAAAAACCACATAGGAGCAGTTCAGAGGCCTGCAGGCATCCCAAGTAATCCACCCAAGTAAGAGGGAAACCAGTCATCCAGGAAAAAAGTTTGGGCTTCTCTTTTCCCATAGGGAGCAGGATGACATACTTTACTCAGTAGCATGGACATAGACTGTATTATTTAAGGTTCACGCACATGAAATGATGTGTACAGAGCAGATAGAGAGACAAAACCTGCAACAGCCAACAAACGGCCTGGGGAACTGGGACCTCTCCCAGCACCAGCTCTGGCCCCTCTGGCTAAGGCAGAGGAGGAGCTCAGCTCTAATCCGTCACAGGCAGCACTCTCTATCACTAAGATCTTTGCTACTTCTGCTGGGTAATTCTCTTTCCCTTTCCAAAAAATTCCCATCCAACACTTGAAAAACTTTCTAATGAAGGGCTTATTGAAATGAATACAATCATATACAACATTTTGATTACCATCAGTATTTTTGCTGCTTCCCCCCCCCGCCCACCAATTCATTAAGAAAATACCCAAGTGTCTTTACTCAGAGAGACAGTACTGTTGGATTAAGATCCCAAATCACTCATTACACCATAGAGTACAAGTACTTCAGCACAGTTGCACTAGTATAATGAAAATAATAAATCCTATTACTGAGACTCTGTGCTTTAGAGATTAGACTGGAATGCCATTTTTATTACTGAGGAAAGACAGATAATCGATTTAAATCTCTGAAAAGGCAAGAGTACAAAAAGATAGAAAATGAAATTGAGATGCAATTGCCTGCCCTTTTCATAAGTATCTTCATAAGTATCTTCAGTAAAATACTAATAGCGACAGATTTAAAACATACATATGAAGGTAGCTAAGATATATTCAAATACCTCATGTGTTCAAAAAATATGGACTAAATTCATACTGTTAAAATCCTACTATCACTTCACAGCAAATGTCATACAATACAGCAGTATTGTTAGAAAGGCCTAACTTAAAGACTGAGATGGTGTAGGGCTACAGAAGTCTTTGGCATACAATCTGTCTACTTCTGATTTTAAATACATTAGTACAGACCAGAATTAATTGAAAAAGTTTCTTAATTGTAAACATCAAAGTCAATGATAGCAGAATCAGACAATATGTTTTAAACATATTTAAAAGGAAACCAAAATAATATGAAATATCATCACCATAATTGAAGTTTAAGAAAGTCACAGTATTTACACTATTTTAGCTTATAAACATGGGTATGAGAAAGGCATCCCTCATATGGTAGTGCATGAGATACCACTGAACACGTGGTCTTGGGCCCTGCCAGTTGTGAATTACCACTTCAGCTTCCAGTATTTTGAAAGTTTATTCTTCACAAAGACAGATCTTACTAACAACCAAATAAAATACTATGTTCTACAGTACTGATGTTCCAAAGGGAGAAATTGTGGAATGAATCCTTTCCTATTAAGGATAAAAGACGAAAAATTAGTTTAAGAACAGTATTGAGGAACTGTAAAAATGAACATGATAAGATTTAGGGTTAAAAAATGACATAGAAAGTGAAGTACATAGAAAATTCAATTCTGAAATCAGACTTTATCATAACATATTGGGTGCTGGGGTTTTTTATATAGTTAAAGCTGCAGAACTCCTACAAGAAACTATTTTGTAAATTAATCTGTATAAGCAAAGATGCCCAGGGAATAATATAATCATAGGGACTAACTCTTTAGCAGATAAGCTACGGAGATAATAAATTCATAATCAGTACTAAAAATCCACTAGTAGAGGGACATGACAGAGAGAAGTTGATATAGCGATGGCACATCATTTTCACATAGGCAGCCAATCTTCGATGTCATGACAAAAGGCAACAAAAACTGTATGTTCCACCCTTTCTTTACATTTTTTACATATCTACACCAGTATTGTACTATTTTATAAACAGTCAAACAAAAACATTTTGGGGCCTTCCTGCCACAAACACAAACATAATAAAATACAGTACTACGTGAAATGTAGGACTTGGGGGAGAGAGATTTCACTAAGCTGGTCAGAGATGAAATGCAGTTATATAATCAAAATATTTTAAAATCTTCTATGAAGATATTTTTGAAAAATCTGGCATATACAAAAAGGATGGTTCATCAAGAATACTAAAACTACAATTAGAGAAGTCCCCACACCCCATATCAAGCGGCTAACTCAAACCTAGGAAATTCCTACACCCAAGTGTCTCCAGAGGAGCTTCCCTTCATGTTCAGCAGTGATTATAGACACTTGCAAACATGTAAAGGGATGCAAATATACTAGAATTGCATTTTTGCTTCACTTTCCCTTTTGAGCACTTAGTATATGGGCAGCTACACAGGTTTCATTAAGCAGCTGGTATTGCCTTTCTTATTAAACTATGTACAAGCTGTTAATTTTCCTGGCAAACTAAAAATGACCAAACCAAAACAAACCTACATGAAAACAACAAAACAAAACTCCTCACATTTTAAAGTGAAAATATTGCTGTAAAATATTCCATTCAATTTTCTTATATATCAGGAAACACAACATTGTTGTGGGTTGACCATGTCTGTATACCAAGTGCCCACCAAAGCTGCTTTATCGTTTACCTCCACTGATGAACAGGAGAGAAAAAATATAATGAAAGATTCGTGGGTCAAGATAAGGGCAAAAAAAGATCACTCTGTGATCTTACTGTCACATGCAGAACAAACTTGACTTGGGGAGATTAAATGAATTTACTATTAATCAAATCAGAGTAGGAAAACAAGAAATTAAAACAAAATCTTAAGAACACCTTCCTCCTCCCCATCCTTTCTTCTCAGGTTTAACTTCACTGCTGAATTCTCCACCTCTTCCCCAGAAAGTGACCCAGAGGGATGGCAAATGGGGGTTACAGTCAGTTCATCACATTGTCTCTGCCACCCCATCCTGCTAAGGGGAAGACTCCTCATGTTCTTCCCCTGCTCCAGCATGGGGTCCCTGCCACAGGCAATAGTCCTCCACAAACTTCAACATGAGTCCTTCACACCAGCTGCAGTTCTTCATTAACTATTCCACTGCGGATCCTTTCCACAGGGTGGCATCCCTCAGGAACGGAATGTTCCAGTATGGGCCTCCCACAGGGTCACAAGTCATGTCAGTAAACCTGCTCCAATGTGAACTCCTCTCTCCATGGGGCCACAGATCCTGTGGGTCCCCTCCACAGGCTGTGGGTGGATCTCTGCTCCACCATGGATCTCCATGGGCTGCAGGGGCACAGCTGCTTCACCATGGTCTGCACCACAGGCTGAAGGGGAGTCTCTGCTCTGGCGCCTGGAGCACCTCCTCCCCCTCCTTTTGCACTGACCTTGGTGTCTACAGAGCTGTTTCTCCCACATATTCTCACTCCTGTCCTCTCCTCTCTCACTGCACTTCCTGTTGTGCAGCAACTTTTCCTGCTTCTTAAATCTGTTATCCCAGAGACACTACCAACAACACTGACGGGCTCGGCCTTGGCTGGCAACAGGTTGATCTCGGAGCCAGCTGGCATTGGCATCATCGGACACGAGTGAAACTTCTGGTGACTTCTCACGGAAGCCACCCCTGTACCTCACTCTTACCTAAACCTGGCCATGCAAACACAGTACAAATACATAGTTACATCACAGATGCAAAATATTTTTAACAACTGTGAATACACTTATATCATGCTAAAAGCACCATGCAGCATAAAGAATTAGATAACACTCTTTCTGATTATTATTATTATTACTTTTTGTATTTTTCTGGAATCACTTTATAGCCTTAGATCTTGTGACATAAAATATTAATTAAATGTTCAGGTGAAATGATTCTTAGACTATGTCACAGTAATTCAATAAATAAAGACAGATAAAGTAGATAAAACACCACAAAAGATAGAAAACACAGACAATGAGTTTTCAAACCAAACACGCTTGTACAATGTGGGGAAATTGAAAAAGCAGTATTAGAAAGACAACTTGTATGAACAACCAACAGACAGAGAAACTAATGACCTGAAGAGTCAAAACAGAAGAGTGGACTTCATCTGTACAGCAAGTGAAAATGCACATATGCAGTAGAGAGTCACCACACTTTCACACTGCTCCATCATACAACCCAGAGCACCAAATCTAATCTGTACACAAGTATGTAACACATGCCACATACTGTGTGCTTGTGAAGAGCTTTACAAAGGGAACAACTGAGGGCCAGCCTCGGCTGAGCAGGCAAATTACTTGACGTATCTTGTATTTTATATAACCAAGAGTTCTGTTTATACCTTTTAATAAGTGTCCATTTTTCACAACAATATTACACTCATGATCCCAGATCCTTTTCCTTTTCTGCAGAACTGCTATCCAGCAAGTTCTAGCCTGCGCTGTCTTTGTGAATCTGACTGTTTTCTAGCTAATGAGACTTTGTTCTTGTCTTCCTTGAATTTTCTTATGAAAAAACCCCCAACAAAACAGAGAAAAAAAAGACAACCATTTAAATTTTTCAAGATCACATAGAATTTTAATTTTAGTTCCAAAATGTTTGCAAGTCTCCTCTAAACCTGCTTTATTGCATCTAAAAATTTAGTAAGTGTACTGTTTCATCCATATCATTAATGAAAATATTGAAAGGTACAGGAACAGCAATCCAATAGACTGGGGGCAGTGTCTAAGCAGGCAGCATCTCAAGGGTTTTTTTCAGACCAACTCCCATTTTGGGTAGAAGCTTGTTAATGTGAGCCCACTGTGAAAGTTCCAAGTCACAAAACTCTAATAGTTAACAGCTTCCTAACTAAGAAGGGTTTGGGTTTAGTTTTAGCCTTAAAATTCCATTAAACACTCCGTTCTCCTTCTATCCTGCTGATAATAATTTGTTCATTCAGTTACACAAAAGCATACAAAACTGCCTAAAGGTAAAACGTATTTCTGGTGTGCCATTTCTCACATGTAGAGCAAATACTTATATATTTGAGGACATTAATATAAATAGTGCTATAGAAGACCTAAGTCTTATGAAAGTTCTTTTTACTGTGTTACATCTAGCAGCTTATTTGGGTTTGACAAAAAACTCACAGCTCTGCATTACCTTCAGAGCAGCTTAATTCGAACTTCTATGTCTCCTAAAACCAAGTAACGAGATGGCCACAAAGTAGCAGTTTAGCAAGAGCATGACTTAAAGCAACAACCAGCAGATTATTATCCAGACTTATTAACAAAATTTATGTTATTCATACATTTTAAATAGGAAAATTTGAAACACTAGGCATGAAATCGCCCAGGGTTTCTCTGTTTTTTAAAACATATATATTTTTCTGTATTACTGTTGGTCCCCACTGTTCATCCTTCCCATTTGCTCCTCCATCAATTTCATTGCTTTTTGCCTTATGAGGAGTGGTTTGCCAACAGACAAACTGATCTAATGACTTGCTGCCATACCAAGGGACAATCCTATGCCCTCTCTTCCCTACAGCAAAAAGCCAACATTTTCTGTCCATTCACCTCACTGAACCAGTTTACATGCAGGTAAGAAGAAAGATCAAAGCATCTGTGTCTATACAGGGAGGGCCACAAACTCCTGACCTGGAGTGGGTGCAAGGAATTAGCCCTTTCAACTCCTGCTAATCAGCTTAGCTTTGCTGCCAAGCCATACACTGAAGTTCATCTCCTTCACACTGTTCCTCACAAAGCCCATGATCTCATCCCTGATAATTACATCTTCAGAAACCTGTGGCCTGGTTTCTTTCTTTTTCCACTGTGCCTTACAGTAGAGAATCTTAGTTTCAATGGGTATATGAACATAGTTACGAGCTAATTAACAGCTAAGTAATATCTGACAGTAAGTGAAGTTATGCCTTAAAACCATTTCACTTTCCTGGCGTATAGGGTGGGGGGGAAATCACTAACCCTTTTTTTTTTTTTTTTGTTGTTTTGGTAAGATATTTTTAAACCAAAGGAATTGACACAGATTATTAAGGAATGATACTCAAAATTTAAGGAATTGCAAGGCTTACAAAAAGGTTCCTCTACTTGCTCAGTGTTAAACCCAGCACCTGAAGACTAAATATTACAGCTCCTTACAAGTTATTTCCTCTGCTTTTGGACTGGAGCAGTAAAGAGTTGTAAATAAAGCCCCAGGAAGACAAGGAAGGGCCAAGCAGCTGCAATGAGCACCAGGTCACAACATCAAATCCCATTGCACTTTCTGATATTATTGCCCATGGAGGACTATTCTTTGCCAACTCTTATGTACAAACAGTAAGCACCTTTCTGAGGAAAGGAAGGAAGGTATTTTTGGAAGAAAAAAATCAAGTAGAAAATAGATTAAAAATCTGCAGTCATATTTTTCAACCACTCCTTCAAACAGCAGTCAGCTTAACCTCCCTTTTGAGTTACTGCACAGAACAAGCACATTAAAACAACATTAAAAGAAAAGGACTTAAAACTCAGAAAACTGAGGTAGAAACTTCATCTTGCACACTTCTTTCATCATGAAACCATACTGGTTCCCTAATTTCCAATACAATGTTGATCCAATTTGCTACAAAAAGCATACAAGTCTCTTAATCAATTGACCACATTACCATTATCACAGGATCACATTATGTAGGAATATATATAATTTATATCTGTCACTGATTCAATCCTTCTTTAACAACTCACTTCAGAATTGTTTCATGTAATTTTGAAAAGAAAAGTAAAAAAACAAACCAGACAAATAAGGTAGCTAATTATGGAATCAAAGACTAAACACAAGATTTTCTCAATCAGCAAAATGGCCAAAGGTGGGGACTTTGGTACCATTTAATTATGATGTGGTAGCAAGAGGGCTAGAACAGAAGTCTTTCCCTGCAATCAAGATTGGATTTATACAACTTAAAATACATAGAATATGTGACAGAGTAAGTACAGTAAGCAAACATTTAGGATGTAGTAAATTGCTTAAGCCACTATAGTAAAAGTGAAGTAACTGATATGAAAAATTGGTGATCTACAAAGCCATCTACATGCACAGTACCTCTCACACCAGCACAGTTACCCATATCGTATTGCACTGCTGTACAGTCAGATATGAGGATTCAGATGAGGATTAAAGACATCTATAATTTAGGTGTACAAATATAAGCAAGGTGTCTAAACTGTCTCTGGCATCAAAGGAAATACAGTACAGAAATATCATGGTTTACCAGTGCGTATTGGGTTTGCATGGCCAAGCTTTGGCAGCGGAGGGCTACAGGGGTGGCTCCTGTGAGATGCTGCCAGAAGCTTGCTCCATGCCTGGCAGGGCCAATCCTTGGCAGCTCCAAAGAAGGATGTGCTGCTGGTCAAGGCTGAGCCAATTAGAAATGAGGGTAACGCCTCTGAGATAGCATATTTAAGAAGAAAAAACAGTTATTGTGCAGTTGTAATTGCAGCCAGAGAAGAGTGAGGTAGGAATATGTGAGCGGAGCAAGTGTGCAGACACCAAGGTCAGAAGGAGGGGGAGGAGGTGCTCCAGGCACAGGACCTGAGATTCCTCTGCAGCCTGTGGTGCAGACCATAGTGAGGCAGCTGCGCCCCTGCAGCCCATGGAGATCCATGGGGATGCAGAGATCTACCTGCAGCCCATGCAGGAGCCCCACGCTGCAGCAGGTGGATGCCTGAGAGGCCATGGGAGACCCATGAAGAGAGGGGCCCTGCTCCCAGGCTGGAGCAGCCTGTCCTTGAAGGATGGCACCCCATGGAAGAGTGACCCACACTGCAGCAGTCTGGGGAGGACTGTTGCTCATGAGATAGACTCACGCTTGAGAAGCTCATGGAGAACTCTGTCCTGTGGGAGGGACCCCACAGTGCAGCAACTCCTCTTCCTGAGCAACGGGAGAAGTCACAAGTGATGAACTGCCCATAACCCCAATTCCCTGTCTCCCTGCACTGCTAGGGGGGAAGGTAGAGCTTGGAAGGAGGGAGGGGTAGGAAGAAGGTGTTTTTAAGGTTTTATTTCACTTCTCATTATCCTGCGCCGATCTTGTTAGTAATAAGTTCAACTAATATCTCTAATTTGAACCTGTTTTGCCCATGATGGTATTTGGTGAGTGATCTCTCCCAGTCCTTATCTTAACTCATGAACCTTTCATTATATTTCCTCTCCCCTGTCCAGCTCTGGAGAGGAGCGAGAGAACAGCTTTGGTGGCTGTCTGGTGTCTGGCCAGTGCCAACCCACTACAGTCTTTTACAGACCCAATACACAATGCCAGCTGAGATATCCTGAGATACCACATTTGGATACATGCCTATTCCATCAGCTGCTGCTTCAGGAAGCAGACATCCTCTCTGAAGACCCATGCCACATCTGACACTGCATAGGGCAGGCAGTTCAGACAAACCCTGACATGAAGAGGCAATGAAATGGCAATAATGTGTGTTTAAAGAAATGTATTACACCACTTGTCAGTACAGCCAGCAGATCCAGGGAGTTATTCAAGGT
Organism: Dasyornis broadbenti; assembly: GCA_013397935.1. NCBI lineage: Eukaryota > Metazoa > Chordata > Aves > Passeriformes > Dasyornithidae > Dasyornis > Dasyornis broadbenti. The sequence continues at coordinate 1,225,534 of VZRN01002045.1, forward strand.
GATCAACAAGTAAGCTTCTAATTTAGGATTAGCTAACCACACAGCTGAGTGGCAGCTGAGGTGCAGACAGAGTAACTTTGTGTCTCAAACTGCACAGGATGCCAAAAAACAGGCAACTGAATCCTACCCAAAGTCTACTGCCAAACTTGTCTTCAACAAGTAAGAGATCACGGATGTTATTAAAATGAACAGACACAACTACAGAGGTAAATAAGCTCCTTTGCAGTGAGATTCCCCACCTACTATATTTGCCTATGACATGTCTTTTTGTCAGGAATGATGGAAAATGCAGGTGTTAGGGCACTGACTGCAATTGTGTACATTTGCATGAGCAAGAGTCTAAAAACTTGTAACAAGAGAAACTTAAGAGAAAGTGGAGCATACTGATAGGCAGGAACACAACTCTTCCCTTGCTTCCCACCAACAGTGAGGCTGACATGAAAAAACTGAGAAAAGAGCAACTCAGGCCACAGTGCATCTTACTTTGTACAGCAAAACTAACGACTCCAGACTGTATATGTGGCTACTTTTCTCTTCTAACACAGAAATCAGTCAGGTCCTGTGAATACCAGACAGCCACTTGAAGACTCAAGTAGAGACTTCATAGACAGACATGAAACAGAGGTCCTAAGTAGAGAAACTTTATTAATATTCATCTAGACACATGATGGAAAAAAAGGACTGCTATTCTATATTAAAATGGTAAGGGAGATCAATCAGATTATCAACTTGAAGATTTCAGTTCAAGAAGAAAACCAAAAGATAAGGAAAGCCAATCTGTTGCATCAGAACCTGAGACAGTTTGGCATCTCTAAACATTTCAACTGTTATAACCCAAAGCCCAAGCTGTTTATAACCCAAAGCCCAAGGGGGGAAAATCAGTCTGGTTTATATAAATGTTTGCTCCTTACAAAGATAATCTCATCAGAAAGTCTCTCTCAATTTATTATTCCTGTCCAGAAGACAGAGAAGATGGTGTAATAGCCATGGAAATTTCCAACAGCCAACACAAGCTAACCCAGTTCTCACAGTGCCAGAAATTTTAAGCCCAGAAAAGACTCTGAACCATCCAGAGTACTGCTTCAGACACAGCCATCACTTTGACCCAGCCAGGATACCCTGAATTACTACAGAGAAGAAAATGCAAAACTCCTTCATGAAACATCAAGGTGGTCATCAGAGCTTTCTTTGTGGGAGGTCTCCCTCACCCAAAACTCATCATGGTTTGAGGTAGATCCCAAAAACTAGCTTATAGATGGTTATAATGCTTTACAGATCAGAAGCAGGACACACACACTACCCAAGATTAGAGGGTAATATACTTTTCTGTATTTCTTTACTGCACCTGAAAGCAAGCACAACCCCAAAGCATAAGAGCTGGCTGTCCAGTATTGTAACTCTTCAGCTCTCTCCCTCACCATGACTTACAAACTACTTAGAACTTCTTGAAAACTGGAAACTTGTATCTCCCCCAGACACTCTGTGATACATAGTCGTATCTGTAACACTTTTTAAAAAATTAAGTGGTCATCATACCATCTTACTCCTGGTACAGGTAACTCACATTTGCCTTAGGTTAAACAAAAATGAGTTAGTCGGCTTTCCTGAAGAAAAATAGCTGAAAAGAAAGGAAGTCTAAGCCACTAGTTTAACAATCAATTATCAGCTTAAAAGTGGAGAAGGGGATTAAGCAAATAAATGAAAAAAAACATGACTCAAATTTGACACACTGATACTACAGACTAGTTTGCATCAAAGCTGTAATTGGTTTCTTATTTGTGATATTGGAGTCAAATCAGAGCTCCTTCCAAGAGTCTAGTTTCTGATTTAATTAGTATTTTGAAATTTCTCTCATATATTTCTCTAAAAGCTGTACTTTTTTCCCAATTTGTGCTAACAAGTAGTAGTTATATTCCTAAGATCTTCAATAAGCTTTGACTGATTTTAAATTACAAAATACTCCGACTGTAAGTAAAACATTCCTCTAACTGTTATTTTGTTCTGAAACAGGCAAAAATCACTTCTTGACTTCAATCCCTAACTAGAAATTGCATTTTATTAATGGAATTCAGAAAATCATATTGGTTTTCCTTGACTGCCTGTGACAGACTACTTCTCACGTAATTTAAAGTAGCAAATTTGGTGAAGTAGCAGAAATGCCTTTTTCTTTGAAAAGAAGTTACAGCTCCTGCTTCCAGCTCTCCTCATACTGTGGTCAGCTTCCCGTAATTAACAGCTACAAGACCCTTAAAGAAGGCAGTTTAAGAGGACAAAGCGACAGGTGTTGCACTCTATTGTTAGAAGGAGATGAAATTCTGCTTTGTGTGCCTTTTTTTGTTCTCTATAAGTGTATTTAAACAAAAACACTGCATTTCACAGCTAAAGTGATGAATACCTACCTCAAAGTCTCATACAACTTTCCAGAAACAGCTGGGGCCAAATTGCCATCTTCTGTTCATGAACCATTTCTGGAGTTCCCCCTTCTCTCAACTCTTCCACAGACAGTTTTTGAGTTGCTTGGATATAACATAAGGTAGACCTACAGTTCATACAAAGACTAGCTCCCTGCTCACTGGGGGACAGGATAGGGCCTCTGCTCACAGGCACAGAGTACCTTGTCAGATCAGGAGTTCTGCAATGAATTGAAAGAGCCTTCTCTCCATTTTAAGTGCAGCGCTCCTCAGTCAATGAATAAAGGTAAAATAATTACTGAGTATTGGATTGGGCCTACCAAGTACTCTGACTGAAGATAAGCACAAAATCTAAGTTTTCAACTGGAGAAAATTAAGTTTAAAAATGCTATATTTGGGGGCAAGGCCTAGAAATGTTGCAAAATTTATGACACAGGCCTAGCTCAACAACAAGGGAAACAGAATCCAAAAATTAAGGAAGTGGACAGATCATACATAGCCTGTGGTGACATGGGACAACTAAAACTGGACTCCAACAAACAAGATGGGAAGAGACATATGTCTGGGAGAGTTTAAGAGAAAACCAAAGGAGCTAACAGATCCAGTCACGTGCAGCAGTAAGCTATCAACGACTCCTCAAACATCCTGAGAATGAAAAGAATCATCAACAACCCAGCAAAATTCACCAGGACAGTAACAGCCTATTGTTTCCTTGCAGCAAACCCTTGCTTTGGACAGAAATTATCAAGTTGTGCAATGAAACACAGTCAAACAACTTACTTATCTGTGGAAGAAACTACAGATTGTAGAAGATTTAGACAAGCCAGGAAGAGAAAGAAAATCCTACTGGCAAAAAAAAATCCTAGTGGCATACCTGTAGATCTTCTCAGCGTTAGAAAAGGCAGAAAACACTGAAGAAAAACTGCTAGATACACGATCAATGTTAAACATTAGCCAAACACTATAAACTTGTCACACATTCAGCTGCAGCACAGAGGCTATGCACAACTGGCAGGATAGCAAAAGGTTATTTCTGGAGTTGAATCAGCAAGGAGGATACTAAGGTAAAAAATAACAACAGAAAGGAAGAGTGCTGGTAAAAATACATTTGGTTCAAACTGAGCACACTGTGAGGGCACAGAACCATCATAACAAGATGAGGCTTTTTACTCCAATTTATGAACTAGTGTTTAGGAGCACTAAGTAGGATACATCATAAAATAGCAAACAAGAGACCTTGATCTCTATAGCTGATGATTCAGAGTAACTTGTTTCCCCAGACCAAGGGAAGTTGTAGGCATAACTACTACAGGAAAAAAATGTAAACAAACTGGCTTAAAATTTGGAATTCTCTGAAGTATTTTTACACAGATAAAGTCAGAAATAAAACAAGGGATAGCTCTGGCAAAAAGTGCAAGCCGATACAGTGGTAACATGAAGTTATTCAAAATATTAGGAAAGAGTACCTGGGATTGAGCAAAAGCAAAAAAGGAGTTTGCATTTATTAGGAATGGCAACACTGTAACATCATAGGATCACGATCACCTAGAGAGTGGATGGGTGGATGATGCTCTGAGCAGCCTTTCAAAGGCATGTCTTTCTTTACTACTTACTGCACTTTCAGGACACCAGGGCCATTAGACTCAGCAGGGTAAAGTTAGCTTTTGTGACTCTGGAACCACCCTAAACTAGCATAAAAGAACAAACTTGCTTTTGAACTTGCAGGGAGATAACACTTCTGTTCACTTCTAAGAGTCCTGCTCTTAACCTTTCAAACGAAAATCAAATAAACAAAAAGTACTCCAAAAGGGAAACAGGACCCCATTTTCTAGGCTCTCCAAAAGAACACGTGCTATTAGGCTACAAACATATGCCTAATACAGTCTAACTACCTGCAAAAATGGATGTTCCTTGTTAACGAAGAGCTGTGCTCTTAGACCAAGGGTCATCCAAAGTCTATCTAGGTTGCAATGACACATAGCAGAAGCTTGGGTAGAAGTGCAGACCCCAGAGCTGTGAAGCAGATCTGCAATCCAGCACAACAGTAAAGACACCCACATTCAAAAACCAGAGGCCCTGGAACTAGAACTGCCTCAGCTAACCCCGTTCACCTGCAGTGCTCTGTCCTCCCCTGTCTTGGGGATATATCAGGTATTTGTCTGACTTGCTCACAAAGAATTATGTCTCCCTTGCTCCTGTCAGCTATGAGGTACCTGAGCAAAGGTAAACAGCACCAGTATTTGGAATGACAGCAAATAAAGCCACTTCTTTTTGGTACTAATGTCAAAATTCCCAGTGAGCACCAGATTGGTTTTAAAACCTTGAAAAGATTCAAATTACTACTGTGTCCAAGAAAAGAAACAATTTCAAATCCAGGATGGGCAAGTTGCTGTTTACATTTCTTCTTTGAAAATACTTTAAATACATTTAATAACTTAAGTTTCACCAGCTACAGCAGCCCTTTGATCTCATGCCTACCTGTAACCTGTGAGTGTTAAAAAGCATCAAAGGGCTCTAACTGTAGTGAGATTTGAGGAGACCCAGCAAGAGTCAAAGTTTTACATGTAGCTTAATGGTTGCGTGAGAAAAGGCCTCCAAAGCCACCTCCTCTGGTGAACTGCCACTGACAGTAATTTGTGGAATGGCCACTTTCAGAAGAACCTTGTAATATAACACCTGAAGAATTTAATTACATAATTAATTCTTCTCCTGGGACTTGGCAAATACCTATGGTTGCCTGGAAGTCCAGATCCAGAATCTCTGCTATGCAGAAGCTGGATGCTCATTTAATACAAGACTCGTAAGTATCTTGCACTGAATTATCAGAAGGTCAGAAGGGTTTTCAAGAAAATCCCTCTGGAGTCATTCATTGCAATTCCCAGGCCCTAAACAGGTACAAAAGGAATGTCTCTTGTGTGTACACTCTTAAGCAAAATACCCCCTTGAATGGACATTGCCACCACAGATGAAACACAGTTCAAAGCAGGCAGGTTTAAACACTATCAGAGACACAAGACTGAAACAAAAAACACAGAAAATATCTTCCACAGTCTGGAAAGGGAAAAGCAACACAGTATCCAGGAGTGAAGAAGGACCAGGAGAAGGGGGGAAAAATTAAAACAAACAAACAGTTAATAGGAAATTTTAGATTGTTTCTTGTTCTTACCTTATCTAACAAAGTCAAAGCTACTACAGCATTATTTCATTAATTTTTCGTTTGTATCAGAACAACTGGGTACACTTTTAAGTGATCCAACTTTGGCCCCTACCAGGCGTGCATTTTCACCTTGGGAACAGCATATCTTCATTTTATGCTTCAAAATGTATCAGTTGCATGGATGTGTCATCTGGGTGCCATGGAAAAAGTTGTCTATCACTTGCAGACAGTTACTTATCCAGACAATTCCAACTACTTATATCAATCTGCACATTTAGTATACCGATATTTCCTTATCTCTGTATAACATTGCTTTTTTAAACTGGGGTCATTGTAGGAGAAACTGGGAACTGCAAATACCTAACAGGTGCAAAAAATAAGAAAGTAAGACTAGCAATAGCCATAAAAATTAGGTTACTCATCTCTTTTCGTGATCTAACAGGTGACCATTTCCACTGCAAGAAGCTTTTCCAGAAAATCTTGTCTCCTATGCTCAAAAATGTTTTTTTCAGCCTGGAGGCAAAACAGCCTCCTCAAAGCCGGCAAGCAGCGAAACTGGAAGTGTGACCACTATGATCCTTTGGAAGTTTTCAGTAGATGAGACTGCAAATATACCCTTCAAGTGAGCATGAGCTACTATGGTAAAAATCTTAGTAAGCTATCTTCTTCCAGAAATTAAGGATAGGAGGTTAACCCATACATGACATAATTGGCTGCTGGCTATAACCAGGGACTTCCCCAAACACCAATGGGGATCTGAGCTCAAAGCCTGAGTTCTAATCAGTTTAAAAAGTGCCCCCTCCCATCATTTTAATGGTGACTAAATTAGAAGATTATAGGGATACAGAAGTGTAGTGGAGTCACAATGTCAAATCATTAAATATGAAAAAAGTGCTAGTTACCAGGGAAAAATTTAAATTTCATAATTTGATTTTATTTGGTTAAATATAAATAAATTTGTAACATTCTAGTGATGCACTATACAGATGTATAGTTGACTAAAGCAAATGAAAAGATGGGGTATGACACAGGTAAACCTACTGTGACCATGGAGTACGGATTTCATTACTGGGAAACACTCCAAAACCTACCAGTTTTACAAAAAAGACCTACAAAACAAAACCCAAATCCGAAAAGACTTGCTCTTGAGATGAAGTATGAACAAACTTTAGCAGTTACAGACATGGATGTGACATTAGTGTTACACTGCCACAGATGGCTTTTCAAAATTCATTTTTACATTAGGAGTTGTGGCAAGCAATTTTTTATTCTAAATAGTTTCCAGAACAACGCCTGAGAAGACATCTCTCAGATTCTACTGAACTCTTGATCTTCTAATGCAAACATACTTTGGATAATGCTGATTGTGACTTGGTGCTGACAATGAGCAGACCTCCTAAATGTAAAGTCCTTGACTTTTTATACATATATATGTATATATATATATATATATTAACTATATATACATGTTAACTACACCATACACAGGTTCCATTTCCTCTCTTCACAGAGTTTCTCATGTACACTCACCAATTCTATTCCCCCTGTTTCACTATCCTTCCTCAGCAAAATTGCCAGCCCCATTCCCTGACCTGCCGCCACAGAATTACTGCCTTGTGCTCTTTATGCCCCTCAGTCATATGGAGCTCTCTGTCCTTTTTTCTCTTCTTTTCAGAAGAGAGAATTCAAGAACTATTGTGAAAAATACAGGCTGTGTGTGATCCAAAGATTAGAAATGCAAACTAATAGGTTCTGGCAAAAAAACAGGCCTCTTTTCCTACTTGCTGTGGTGATAGGAAATCAATGTAAGCAGTGGAAGGAAAAGTGAAGCTTTGGTGGCTACTTAACAGTTCTGATGTTTCAGTTATCCTGAAAAGATGCAGAGTTAGGTCCTTCCCCACCACATCAGTGATACCCTCATGAAGAAATAGATACCTTGCACTCCAATGAGAAAAAATCTGAGTACATATCTATCAGATACACACCAAAAACATGGCACTGAAACCTACACACTTCCTTTATAAGGCCAGGTCTCCAATGGAATGATACAGCAAGATGTGTTTTGGGGTGAAGAACTTTTGGGCTGGACGTAATTTATGGGAGTTTTTCAGTGTTTTCAAAGACTGACAAATCAATAGCCACATATTTTGGGTAGGTCAAAACATACTGTCTAGATAGAGCATGACAGGTGCACCTTTCCTAATGGCTAGAGACCCAGTCTTGAAATCAGAGGATCTGCTTCACTATGGCCTGTTGCCTAACCTTCCCAAGGTCATTTTTCATGACACTTTACAAATAAAACACAGTATTCGATTCGCTTCTCATATTCACACCAATGTAAACCAGAGTTAGAGTGAAGCTAAACTTACAAAGCTGTGGAGGAAAATCAATCCTGATCTTTGGCCCCAAAGAAGAGGCTGATGGAGTTAAGTGCTTATTTAAACTTAGTCCAGCCATTAAAACACCTCTGATCAGATTCTTCTGCAAGTAAAATTAGAAAGTTTCTTTACAAACTACTACCTTAAATCAGAATTTAAGATTAGTCAAATTTATTATTATTTTGACATAGTTCTTGCAGACAAGATACATAAAGACTTTGGCCTCCAGGCTGAGCAGCCCGAGCAGAACCCAAGCGGAACAGCATTGCTGAAAAGTTGTCTGCAAAGAAAAGAAAATCTGAACTGCCCCTTCCCCTCAAAACCTACGATCAAGCAGGCAGTTTCAATCCTGTTCCTAGCTGGCAGCAATAAGAATCTTTGCAAAGAGTGGCAGGAGCAGAAATCTCTGAGTTTTTCTAGGTCATAGCTAAGGTTCAGCCGCTGGAAATCAGTACTGGAAATGTTACACTGCTGCTGACTTTCTAGAAAAAAAAGATTTCATTCAGAAATCTGTCAGCCTGGCACTGTTTATATAAGCAGCAATGTCACAACAAAGCCTATACAGAACCTCCTTGTAGTTAGCAAATGGCTTAAATACCTTAGTATTACTACACTGGTGTAGATTGATAACCCGGAATTACCATACAACCCAGGAAGACCTTACTCCTGTGCAGCTCTATGCCACTGGTAAACATAAGTGAGCTATAGCAATGTATGCTCCCTGACAGAAGCACAGTTCAACTACCCTGAGCTATGGCAGGGCAAACAGCCTTACTTGTGCCTTGGAATGCTGCAGTTACTCATGCACATCCCTCAGTACTGTTCAAGACAGTATTTCATGCAAAGAGAGGGGTTACAACAGCAGCACTTTATCTACTCTTTTGTACACCATAAACTTTTTTCAGTACCACAGTAGTTGCACAGGGAGCATTCCAAGCATGGCTCGAGAAGCTTGCTGGCCGTAAGGCAATACCAGCCAGATACACTGCAGGGAAATTTTTTGCATGGGTATCACTGACTTGTCAGGTGGGACCCTGAGCACCACAAGGCAAACAGCTTTGCTGCAGGATTCGCCCTCACAGCTAACCCCAAGCAGCCCACACTTCCTCAGGAGGGCATGGCTGTGACTTCCAGGCCTGGCTGCGATGAAGATGAACTTTTTCCCACCAGACACCTGAACACTAGGAAAATGCCACGCAGCCTGACCTAGGCAACTTCACAGCAGTGACTCTCTGGGTCCCACCTCAACGACGGCTTCCAAACCCTCGTACTGGGCGAAGGCCGGTAAACGGCTCCACTGCCCATCGCTTGGAAGAGATGCCGACATCCATTTTGGGAGTGGGAGAGCCCAGCACTGATGGCAAAGTTTGGGGCCTTGCCCGAAGTTTGGGGGCAGCGCATGATGTGCAAAGCGAGGGTTGACTAACATACACGTACAAACACACGGCGAATGAGCTGTGAGGTCCGCGCCGCTGACCGGGCGAGCGGCGTCCGGCGTCCCTCGCCCCGCCGGCGGCGGAGCGGCCACTGTGCACCCCCGAGGCCGCGCACCGCGACAGGGCCGGGCGAGACATAGGACGAGGAGCAAGTTCGGGTCGCACAAAACTCCTTCCCGGG
>VZRN01002045.1:1235840-1304002 GCA_013397935.1 Dasyornis broadbenti
CGGCGCGGGGCCCTGCGCCCTACGCCCGCTCCCAGCCCCGGCGGGCCCCGGCGCCCCGCGCTCACCTTCCCCGCCGGGCCGGCACCGGGACCGCGCTTCACCACAAGGCGAGGCCTCGGCACCGCAGAGGAGGGAAACCCTGCGCCGGGGAAAGCGGCGGCGCGGGGCCTGTGCCGGTCCGTGAGTGGGATTTAGAGCGGCCTGGCGCGTGTGCTCGGCCCCCTCTCCGCTGCTCCCGAGCGCCGCTGTCTGCACCGCTCCTTGCGCGCCCAGAGAGAGCGGGCTACGGGCAGCGAGACTTCAGGCAAGGAAAAAGAAAATAATGGCTGGCAGAAATACAGGGAGAGGGGGGCAGCCACCACAGCACACCAGAGAAGAGGCTTGATTTTATTTCCCCTGTCTAGTGTTACTCTACACATTCTAGCTTGGAGCACTAGCTCTCCAACGTGCTTCCCCTCTCACCTTTCCCCTCCAAGAAAGCTGTTTTCAGAGAAAGGCAAAAACTCAAAAACATGATTCATGTTAAAATTTTCTTCTGTCTAGAAGTAAGGCAAGTATTTCCGAAAGGGAAGATATATCTGATGCAGTTGCTGGGCGCTGCCTGGAGGAAGGCTGCCTGAACGAGAGACAGGGAGTCTAGCTGTGGAGGTTCCTCCATGGAGGTTCCACGGTGCATCACTGAAACCTCCTCCTTCCGCAGGTGGGCAATATCCTCCCTCCTTACACAGTGCCAGCGCTCAGCTACATAAAGTCCTGGTAAAATTGCTGGTTCTGTGCCTTTCCAATCAAAACCAACAGTCCTTTGGTTTTGCCATCATAAAAAAAAAAAAAAAAAAAAACTTAACTTGTTGCCAGGTTTCAGGTTTGCACATCCCTTACAGAAGGCAGAACTAGATAGAAAAATAGAATATAAAAAAGCTGAAACAAAAAAAAGCTTATGTAAAATTGAGACTGAAGGCTATACTGTTTCTTCCTTTAATTAGAAATTAATAGACGAATAAAAGGGGGGGAGGGATAAAAGAAATTGCTTTCTAACCATCTTTAGTGTGAAAAAGATAACATTCAAAATTTTCTCAAAGTAATCAAAAGTTTATTATTCATTAATAAAATATCCATAATCTAATTTATCTTTTAAAAATCTGTTTTCTTGATTGGCTCGAATAAAACAAACCAGGAATTTTTAAATCTATGCAAAATCCAGGTAGAAGCATCAGAACTTGAAGCAATCATCTTCCTACCTGATTTGCAAGACTGCAGTAACAAAATTTGTCAGGCTTAGATACAAAACTAGATTTTTTGAGGGGGAAAAGATCTATATCTTTTTGCTACACAACTAAGTTTTAATGATAGGTATGAGAGTTATAACATTAGTCATTGCAAATGTAATTTAAAAATACAACAGATAAGTCAGGATCAGAATTAATCCAGAGTTCATATTTCCTCCAGTATCTATTATTACATGAGATTTTTTTTTTCTTAATTATTACTTGATACCAGGAGGTGGATCAGTACTGAGCAAAAAAGAAAAATATGTAGCTTGACAGGATTCCAAAGCATGGTATAGAAACACTCTTAAAGCACAGAGCCCAGGTGAATTTTGGTAGTAAGCCTGCATATTGTAGATAATTTACACACCAAATACATGTCATGACACCTAGTGGCAGAGCTGTATTGTGAGTATTTAAGTGATAGCAAGCTTTTATTCATACTGACAGAACACTAAGATGACATTTACAACTTGTTTAAACACACGTTGGGAACTCAGCATTTGCTATGAGAGTTTTATACATACCCTGTATTCAGCAGTGGTAGCTTGTTAATCTTCCCCTTCTCATTCCTCCATTGTTTTGTTTTCTGTTTCTGAGATTCTTTACCCCTTAATTTAATTTAAGAACTGAGGACAGAAATACACAGTATAATACAATTTCTTATGTAGTCTCCTGATATAATGTAGCAATGGATAATAATGTAAACACTTTATTAGGCTACTACAGATTTTTGTGTGAGGAAAGTTCATTCAGCTGCTGAATCATGATGATACTGTCCATAGAAGTTTGTGGGGTTTTTTCATTTGTTTGTTCTTGTTTTTTTTTTTCTTTATAAATTTATGTCATGTCATTCTGGCTTTACTTACTATTAGTAGTTTGAAGAATAACCCTATAGTATAGTACATACTTAGCATCAGTGTACCCAGAGAAAAATGCATCCAATGAACGTCAGCATCAGGTTACAAGGAAGGTTTTGTGAACTTTCTGCAGTAGACAGATGTAATTCCAACAACCCTCTAAAATTTCCCATTTCTGTCATTATTTCAATACCTAACGTTTTTATAATACTGATGGTATGAAACAGCTAAATGCTTAGTTTAAAAACATCTTGAGATACATGTATCAACTTAGAAGTCTTGTCTCTTGATACACATTTTGTGGTATAAATGGAATATAGCTGAAAGAAAACGGAATACAAAAGAGTGGATTTTATCCCAAAACTTACCATATATATACATATTTTATAAAACAAAGGTTAATATATTTTCTAATAATTTTAAGTCCATGGGTGTATTTTGCTTTTTCAAATGCTTCCTATATGACTGGAGCTTTACATTTATGAACAACTAAACTGCATTACTAGTCACTTCTTTAGATTTACTGTACCTTTATGTTTGAGGGTTTTTTCCTGCTACTGCTGAGAAACAGGGTAAAGGTTAGTTAGCACCTCCAGTAAAAGCAGCTTAATACAACCTAAAAACTTCAAGTTTTGAAAATAAGATGCATAGTTTGTATATACTCTTTCACTCTACTCCATTATTAAACAACAGGAAGGTCAGGACTTGCCCAACAATCTAGTTTCAGTATGCAAGTTGTTAATAGGAGTGATTAATTCAGTGTGCAGTTTGAAAATAACAAAAAGCCACATTAATGCCTAAAAGTCTGCACAAATACCTAAGTGGGGGAAAGGATGGAGTCATTCTATTTGGTTTGTACACGAGTGCAGGACATTTGAAGATACTTGGCCTTGTCATTTTAAACCTCAGATTCAGAAAAAAAAAAAAGAGCACTTTCACACTCACTTTCCAAAAAAAAAATCAAAATATTTTAAATTTTACTAATATATTTTATTATTAGAATTGTAATTTTAAAAGAAATCATCAAGAAATGAGTTCCCCTCTCTCAATACACTTTGGTATAACAAACCAAACCAAAAATAAATCCCCAAAGAAAATGCCCAAAAATGTATTTAAGAAGTAGGAGATAGACAGAACTGGTTGGAAAGGAGTTCAAGTCTACTCCACCACCCTCCCTTCCTCCTCAAAGCAGGACCAACTTTAAAGCTGGATCTGACTTTAGAGTTAGCAGCTTGCTTGGGTTACTTTCGAAAATTTCCAAGAGTGGATATTTTACAGCCTCTTCCAGAATTCTCTTTCAGAGTTTTATAAAGTTTCTTCATAGTTGTACTATTTATTTATTAAATAACTTGGATGGTACTCTGACAGTAAAGTTGAAAGCATAATGAAGCTAATAGAGTGCTCATAATATACCAATAAGAAGCAAATAATGCATTATTTATACTAGTCAGTCATTCAACTGAATAAAAGCCTCTAATAGCTTAGTACCAAAAGAATGGGTCATTTAATTTTTTAAATAATATTTTTCCAATCATTAAAAGCAAAACCCAGGAGTTTGGGATTATATTTTATTAAAACACAGTATTATTAATGAACCTAAGTCTAGTCAGACCACTGCTCTCCCCAATTACAGATGCAGAACTGTGACTATAAAAGTAGATTTTTTACTACAATGCATGACATACAAATGACTAAACCAATTTCTCACTAGGTAGTACATAGAATGAGAGGCATGAACAAATGAAGACAAAACAAACTACAAGTAAATACTGTGAAGAGTTTTCTCAGGTAATGGAAACCATTTACTCTTTATGCTCCAGTGAGGACTCACAAGCAGTGAATTTTAACAACTCACATTAACACACTATCTTTGATGATTCATGTCTAAAATGTGAGTTCCCTAAACCAGATGAATCACACAATCACTTTAAAAATCTAAATTAAGTGAACTAGAACTTGCACTTGTCAGCATATATTGAACTTTTTCCATCACTGTTGGTATAAGGACATTGAGAAACCTCTAGGTCCTCATCTCCTTTAACATGTATCATTTTTTAGAACACAAAGTGAACCAAACCAAAATGATGTGCTGATTTTGCAATTACCAGCTTACATCTAGGTCTCCTGTCATTAAGGTATCAATGCTGTTTCTTTATCAGCTGACCCACCGGCCCAAATTCAGATTGCTTTGCAGGTAGCATTGTATTTCCCGGTAATTACTTGCTGCCATTGCTTTCATACATCGGTGCTGGGAATAGTAAAGCCATGTGTAAATAAATGCTTTACCCTTCTAATAATGTTAGTGAAACTTTAAAATTATACTGGTAAATTACTTTATAGTAAATATTAGGAGTTGTACTGCACACTGAGAAAACTTCACATCACTCATTATGATAGTTCATGTATCCAAAACTGCACAAAAGATAGCCCTAAATCTCTAGTTTTAATTTGCACATTTGTGACAGCTATTTCCATAATTTTCCATTTATTTTCAACATAAAGTACCGTAAAAACTTTCTGTACAGTCATCCCACTTTCTTACAACTTCAGAAAATGTGACATTGCACATTTATGCCTATTTAGTTAATATGTATACTAACTGCATAAACTTTGTATATATATATATGCATAGATAATTAATACCAGTTCATCACCCATTATGAACACTGGAAACTTGTCATATATCCTACGTGTTTTCCAGATTAAAAAAAAAAAACAAAAACAAAACCACAAACAAAAGCCAACAAGATTTAGATTGCTTCTATAAAGCATAGAGCATAGCATGGTAGAAGAAAACCAAGATAATTTAGGTCAGCCAGGGCTTCACATCTCATGGCTACAGCAATGAAGACAAATGTAACTACAGTCTGATAAATCAGCAAGAATAGTATCAGAAGTAGCAACCTAAAGATCATGGTGTATTGGTTTTCCATTACAAAGCACACAGACTTTTAGAAATGGCCCATTTCTGCATTAGTAGGCATTGCTACCTGATGAGACTACACTGGCTTTGCACAGGAAAGAAGTATGGGAAAACCAAAATGGGAAAACCAAAGTGTAATTACAGCCAAGGAAACAATAGATTCTATAAGATTAAATTCCTGTTTAACCCCAAGCCTGTGGTTTTTTGGAGCTTTTGCTTTACTGATAGCATTCTGACTACATAAAAAGGCCTTCAAACAAGCCCAAACATGATGCTATTTCCATTGACAGTGTTGTATGAGAGGATCATGCCCATCCTGAAATGCTTTGGATTCCATTAGTACCTCCCACTGCAGGCACAGATTACAGCAGCATTTCAAACATAACCAAAGTGACACCCATAATGCGACCAGTTTGTACATCAGTGCCCATACTAGTTACATTTATTTGCAGTCATGCCGGTGAGAGACTGTACCTAATCGTACCTATTGCCACCCTTAAAAGCAGCATACTGTAACAGACTAGAGCCCAGAGAAAGCTGTGATTAGGCCTTTTACATCTTTAATTTAAGGCCAGTGTTGGACATGAAAATTTAAATATCACATTCTTGTACTGACATCAAATTTACCTGACACAGATAAAGAGATAAAAGGACACAAGTAGTCCAAAGAGAATTTAATCAGTAGAAAGATGCTTTCCATTCTGTGTAGTTCATTTGCTCCCCATCCATATCTCTATTCTCCCCATCCATCTCTATTAAGTTAAACTGCTAAATACTATTTTTTACTTCTACCATTTTGTAAAAGTAAAAAAATTACTCAAGGTAATTGGGCAAGATTATAAAATTATACAGTAATTAAATCTGTATTAAATAACTAATTTATTACATTATTATTCTCTTGAAACAAGAACTATCTTAGACTTACATGAAACCAAACTGCAAGAGCAGAAAAGAGAAACTGTCTGTACCCAGCATTCATACAGAAAAATTTGTTCCTCCTCTCCCAGCCCCAGGAAAAAAAAAAAAAAAAACGGTTCAGAAGTTACCAGTACTGCAAGTATGAGTCAATACACAACATAAAGGGCTTATTGTGGTCAATAGGAATGGTAATAAAGCATTGCCTACATATGCTTCTAAGTATAGAATCTCATGAATGGAAACACTCAAAGCAAGGGCAACTGGCAGCATTGTCACTCAAATGATGTTTATTTTTAGAGGATTACCAATGCCACCAATCTGCCGTTACTACTATCTGCTGCCAGCACATGCAAGCTTCATTCTCAGCTTGCCCAATTTTTTAAGTGACAGCTCTTAGAGCAACCAGATTCCTACTATTTCTAGGGACCATAACAACACACAGCTTTAAAACAGGTGGAGTGTAATTAAGTAAGCAGCAGGTATTACATTAGCTGAAAATACAGAATCAATGCATGTTACACCTACATCAAATGCAATTGAAGTCCTCAGTTTCACCCTCAAGCCACCCATTTCCAAGAGAGTTTGCCATGCAAGAAGTTTGCTGTATATGATGCATGTTATAGCAACAAGCACTGTAACTTCGTCAGAGGACAGCAATGAAGAAATAGTATAACAATGTATTCTGAGAATGAGACAAATCATATCAATATTAAATTAATTTGGTTAAAGTTGTTTGGTTTCACATCATTTCACAAACCTGTCAAAATTAGGACCCCACTTCTTAGTAAAGTTTTTTTGGGTCTGATGACAAAATTATAAATTACTGGCTGTAATGAAGCACAAATATTCTCATGTATATAAACTGACAAAAATAGCTGGAATTCTATTGCTTCATGACGGTGTAATACAGTAGACAGTAAGGTTTGCAGCAGTTCTAACTTTATAGTTTTGTTTTTTTAAATAAAAAAACTATGAAGTTTTAATAAGCAGTCAGTGCAACGTTCTCCCATTAATGATAAAAATCTCCCACCTTATCCTGCACCGTCACCAAATCATTAGTTCGCCATTATGTGCTACCTATGCCAGGACAATGGGAGTTTGGTAGTTATAGGAGCTCTAAGATATTTTGAGAATTGACACAAATGCGCTAACTGGATATTTGTACTAAAATGTTGCTATGTAACACATCATTGAGCCAGACCTTACCTACCCACCCAATAATTTACCAAAAGAATTAGTTTTATGGTGGTTGAATGTTCCTGAATTTGACAAGTTAAGCAAGACTAAACCCCTACATAATTTGAGAAGTTCAGTGTTCATTTAATGAAACAATAGGACCAATCTATTACCTGGAACAATACATAAAAATACTTAAAAAGGCAAGGTCTATGTCAGATCTGTACATCTCTGAATTTCTCTGGAAATCTAAACAAGAGCAGTGACCATGCCTTCACAGAAGCTAGGGAAATATCCCCATGTCTGAAAAGGTTTTGATTCTTCAAAGCCATATTAAGACAAAGCATAAACAAATTACAAGGCACTGCATTTTTACAGACTGATTTGAAAATCTTGGGTCAATTTTATGTGTTTCCTTGTTACATTTAAAGTTCATTATAGAACCCAGTGTATTACTGATTTATATATAATTTTGATAAAAGAAAAAGACAACAGAAAAAAATACCTTTGAAAAAAATCAAAATTTGAAAGGAGTATTCTGTAAGAATTTGTAAGTTTTAACTTCCAGATGAAAGCTAGCAAGTTCTCACTTCCTTTTATCCACATTACTTTTAATGGAGTTATCTTTGCTTTAAAAAAGACCATAAAGAATGAACATGAAAATATTGATGATATCTTTCTCTTTTAATTGAAAAGCTGCAATTAATAAGGTGTTTGATACTCTACAAAGTAAGGTAAAACATATAAAGATTGATATACACTAAAATCAACTCAATTAATGCATGGCCTAAGCAAGGTAAGTATGCACCTTTAGTATGTACCCACACATA
Organism: Dasyornis broadbenti; assembly: GCA_013397935.1. Taxonomy (NCBI): domain Eukaryota; kingdom Metazoa; phylum Chordata; class Aves; order Passeriformes; family Dasyornithidae; genus Dasyornis; species Dasyornis broadbenti. The sequence goes on from VZRN01002045.1 coordinate 1,243,813, forward strand.
AAACTACTGCTAAGACCAAACCCAAGAAATAAAACTGCATGACAGAGAGAAGCAGCACTGTGGTGCAGACCATGCAGCAGGATTCCTTTCCAGAGGCCAAATCCTGCTATAATATTTTGTAAATATAAGAAAAATAATTAAGTGCTTTACCATGTGACAAACTCCCAATAGTGACAGGACCCATTACTCAGACTCAAGAACCAGTGCATTAATAACTGCCTTGAAATAAACAGACCACCTCACCACAAAACTGCATGGAATCAGCTTTTGCAGAGATCACCACAAATGTTCCAATTAGATCTTTGGTTTACTCCAAAGAAAACACTGAGACATTACACTTGGTGTGCAGGGCTGCTCCAGACTGAGCTGGCTGGCATAAGACAATTCTTGTTATACTTACCCAGGTACATCCAATACTGAATAAAATACAAAGTTCAGATGGATTTACATTTCAGAAATCATACAGGAAGACCTAAGCTTTACTATATTGCATGCTACAGTTACTAATATAAAGAAACTTGCCTTCTGGATGAAATGACAATTTATACCAATATCAAAATGGCAAGCCTTTATAACATTCACTTTCAAAAAATGTTGCACAGAAATGAGTTTAAAAAATCTTCAATATTACAAAGTAGCTGATGGGCAACATGAAGTAGATGACAAAATGAGTGTGACAAAAATCTAAAGCAGCTTTCAGGGAAAAGAATTACAAGCTTTTCTATACAGCATTCCCCAACAGTACCCAATATACCATGAAGATATAAGCAGAACTTAGGTATGCTTTAGTCTATTCCTACAGACTAAAGAAAGGAAGCTAACAGAAGAAATTTTCAGAATTACAAAACACATAGCAAACTACTGTATCCAGTCTGTTTTCCACCTGCAAGACTTCAAAATCTCTTTTCAGGCACAGTATGAAATCTACTTTGCCAGTTTATTAGGATTTCTGGAAAAATTATTGCAAAGGCAAAAAAAAAACCTATTACCTCAGTTCATGGAGAGGGCTACCCATTCTCTCTTCTTAATACAGCACATCTCCACAAACTGCTACTGGTTTTCATATATGACCTTCATCCTTCAGTTGCATCATTACCATAGTTCCATTTCACTTGCCCTTTTCCAGTTTTGAAGAACTTTGTAACATAAGAATTATAGATTGGTGCAATTACTGATGTCCTCTTAAGAAAAAATCCACAAAAACCACCAAAAAAACAAACCCAAGCCCGAAATCCCAAAACCACAGAAACCCAAAACACCATGCTACCAGTCACTGATTTTTAGAGAATCTTCAGGATGCTATGAAACTTAAAACTTCAAGAACTGGTTGTTCTCCCTCCCACCCTACTTTGTGAGCATAACTTATCTCCATGTGGTATCCTCACTGTGTTGGTTACCACAATTTGAAGGAGCATTTGAAAAATCATTCCCAATACAGGACTGTCTGGATTATTATTTAAGGAACCTGAAGCCACCTGTTACTCCAGCATAATGCTGAAGACCATAGTAACTGCCCAGGGCAGATGACAACGCACAGGTACGTAAGAAATGAAAAGAGTTACAGTCTAAAACCAAGTGTGATACAGAAGATAACAGTGCAAGATGATGCCCCCAATTTCTCCCGTGACCTCAACCCCCACAAATTTAGACTATGTAAATCAAGACTTCAGGCTTGACATACTTTACGTCATCTGGAGATTTGATTACTTCTCTTTGTCACGTGTTTACTTAGTTATGTATACATCCTATACTGCATCTTCCAGAGTTCTGATCTTCAATAAATTGTCTACACCAAATAAAGATATACTTTATTCTGTGCATGTGAAACATAGCTAACAATGTCTTCTGCAGACATATGGACAGTTTAGAGAATGAGAGACTCAAGAGCTATTCATACTTCATCACAGGTAAGAGAGTAACAGCTGTCACACACTCTTCACTGACCCAGCACAAATAAATACTGATAAAAATCAGATTTCATCCATCCCTTGAACAAGACTTTCAGAGGAAAGGATGAGATGGTGACCAGTGTGGTTTTGTCTTGAAAACCTCCTACCAGAGTGCAAGAGTCCTGTTCTTGAAGCATACAAGAGGCAAATGAGATCTGTATCTGAGACTTGGGACAGAAGTGTTTTCTGTGTTAGATAACTGTAAACACATTGGCTTTCTATCTAATCTCAAGAACATTTGATTTGTAACATTATTGCCTTCTGGAAAATAAGTGGCATTTTCTGAGCAGTTTCGCTGTATTTGTAACTATATTTGATTAAGGTTTGACAACACTGATCTGGTAAAAAGTTAACTAAAAATATCCTCACAGCACAATGACTACAGACTTGCTACTTAAAAAAAAACAAACAAAACACAAAAAGCCAACCTGTGCCTGAGCACTAAAACTCAAAGCATCTAAATGGAGAAGTAACAGATCATTTGAAGGTTTAGGAACAACTTCTGATTTTTTCACTAGAAAACAAGAGTTTAAAAAGATAGGAGAGTCTGTCATAGACAGGTATAGACAGTCCAGACCTCCAGCTCTAAGGCTTCTCATAGTACGTAACAACTTCTGCATAACACAAGTTTGCTAATAATTTACATTATGCAGAGAATTCTAAAGATACAAATCATGTTTTAGAACCCCCACCTGCCAAACCCCAGCTACACAATGCTTTCCATTTCTTGCACTAGCTCCAAAACTATTGATTATGCAGCAAGCTGATCTAATTTGCTAATTGAGAGGACAGATTTTTTTAAGTCAGTTTCCTACTGGTTTACCATGTTAAATCATTTCAGTGCAGACTAAAGAATACAGTTAGATGCAAGGTAGGAACGTAGATCATTAGACTGGAAAGGAGGGAGTACAAATTCCTCCCTCTCTGGTAATAGCAGGAACCATGCTTGATTTTATCTTTAAGGATTAAATGCCACAGAGAACTGCATTAGCAGCATCCAGATAATATTGTAGTCCTCTGAAGAGAAAGGGCCCAGAATGTTCATCTGTGCAGATTTAACCCTGACCTACTTGGCACAAAGCACTTCAAGGGGCTTGAAGAAAACAGGTTCTCAATTGCTGAAAGCAAGACAAAAGTTGTAAGGTCTTATCATGGATATTTTAAATACCAAAAACCAAGCCAGCATGAAGGAAAGAACTGTGGTCAGTGTTACAGGATTTCAGATTGTAACATCTTTCTTTGAGGCCATCATTATTTTCAATTCTTCGCCAGATTCCTATTCAGAAGAGTCTCTTGTAAGCAGCTCCTTCACCAGCAGAGGCCAAGAGAAAAATGTCCCTTCAAAAGACAAAGTCACACTGCAGATAGCAGGTATGTAAACTAGAGGGAGTTAAATGCAATCTAACCTACTACCACTGACACACATTACAGCTCCTTTGAAGTATTATATTAGAGACTGGACAAAAGCTTATAAATCAGATCTCTATAGTGATATACACTGCACAGTCAATTGATTTTGCACATTTTTGTTTTTTAAATACAAAATAATTACCTGAATGAAACCTACAGGGCTTTTACCTACATACTTCAGCGTAGGAATTGCTTTGGAACTACAATGTTACTGAAATGCTCTTTGTAATTTAAGAAAAATTCACCTTAGCTCCAGAGTTTATTACATTGAATCAGCTGCTCAAAACTCCTCTAATACTATTTTTTAAAGTACATAAAATCTGGATGAAAAAGAAATGGTAAGTGAATAGATTTTCCTGCACTGCTATTATCAGTGAAATGAAATGAAAAAAAAGCAGAGGCTAAGCATTTTCAAATTTGTATTTCTGAATTATATTTTATAGTAAAAGGCAGCTCATGGTATTTCTACTCTTCCAATTTTATTAAGGTATTTTAAAGTCTGGAGGTTTGGAAATTTAGTATTAGTCCTAGGAACAACAGGCCAGCAAGTACCTGGCACATGAACCAAATCCAAAGTCTCTCTCTTCCCATGCTGCTGTGTGACTGCAGCTGAAGATGGAATACCACTAAGGCACTTAATTCCCCTTACTCAGTTCAACACCCAACTTTCAGGTTCCACTGTGTATTAGAGCAAATTGAAACTGGATTGTGTGATATAGATTAAAACTAACTGGTTTTAAGAGAAAATTCATTCAAATCTATTTATTAGAATTATCAGGATTTATGAGCATGCGAAGATAACATAGTGCTCAACTGCTCTACCAGAGGAGGCAAAAACTATACTGACTTATCCCTAACCTTGAAATTCTACAGCTGCACTATTACAAACCTTTTAATATCAACAGTACATGTTCTAAGAAACCTGACAGCCACAGGTGGAGGGTTTTTCCCCCTCTCTTTTTAAAACATCATTAATTACTGACCTGGAAACTTTATGGTCTCCTTAAACCATACCTTTAAATATAGTTCACATCTTGTGTTTTTGTCAGACTTTCAAAGAAAGTAGTAAATAAAAATCAAGCATTCAGAATAATCTTCACAACACATGATACACGAATTAAAGAAACTTAATTTTTCGTAAAAATACATGTATTAGGTATGAAGTGCCTTGCCTTTTACAAAGCAGAAGACATCATCACTTGAGCAAAAAAATTGTACAAAACTCGAAGTAACTACTGGTATGAGGCAGAGATTTAACTAAACAGCCCTGATATATGCTGACAAAGTAACAGAAACTCCCCACCACTGTAGCCAAACAAGAATCCTGCACCTGAAACTTCTCATTAAGTATTTTAAATGCTTATCAAATGGCAAAAAAAACATGATAAAGAACTATTTGATCATCTGTAAGAAATTAAAGCACTACATTTTAGTGATTTTTTTTTTTTTTTTACTAAATAAGCTATTTCTTTCAGGTGTTACAACAGATACCCTCTGGAGAAAGAGGAAACACCTTGCTGCTATGCAAATTCCTCCCAATATGCATCACAGCATTTTAGAATTACTGGCAGCTTTGTCTCAAGAGTGGCTGTATGAAAGGAACTGTGCTTCTGCACTCCACCATGAAAAGGTCCACACGTATTTCCATTCAAGGGTAGTAATCTATTTTGAAACAAGAATTTATTGTGTTATAGTATAAAGACACTAAACACAAAACAAAGTGTTTAACAACATGAATATTGACACAAAATAAAAGCAAGATCATTTCAAGCCAATTCTGTAACCATTCCATGTGAGACATTCCAAGTGAAAGAAAGTTACATACACAGGGTCACCCTAGGGAAAGGATGGCACCACCTTCATCTAATTCAAGCCCTATTTCAGGACATCGTAGTATTGTCATAATAGTTGCATTATTTTGTGGGCTTGAGTGGTATATAAGCTTTGTCTTGGCCCTCTCTATATAGGCGAACTTACCCACAGATCTACAAGAGAACCAATGAGGCATTTCTACTGTAAACTAAAAGACCTGAGGTACATTCTCTTCTATCTACCTTGCATTTTCTTGATCTAAGTATATTATAGGGGGTGGGAGTTAATTAAAGAGCAGCGTAAATTTGGTTACTTAACTTCACTATAGTCCATGTAATAACACAGGTCAATAAAATGCATAATGCTTTGCACTACAACACCCATCTTCAACAAAATACATATAGTATGTCAAAAAGCTTCTCTGAAACCATGTATTGTAGTTTCACAAGCCACTACACGAAAAGATTACTGAATCTGAGATGTACTTAAGCCATTTCTTCAGACATTACCTGATCACATTAAGGTCTCTTTCCTGTGGACTATTTTGATAGGATCCATTATGTGAACCATTCATACATTAATTTCTCTATTGTTTCAATTAATACAGAGCAGTTAACAAGACTATACAGGTTAAGTATCAGATTACTGCTCTTTCACAAGAACCATTTCCAAAAATAACCCGTTCAATGATCTCACAACAATAAAATTTTGCTAAACAAAAAGTTTAGAGCATAAGTATTTCTTTTGTTTAGAATGACTTTTGGCTCTTCAAAGAAAATTAATTCTATGTTTCAAAGGCTCATTGTGAAAACATATACACACATCAAATTCATATCCAAAGCTAGATTTTGCCATTGAGTTTTAAAGGCAAGAAATATTTTCAGTACAGTAGAAAAAAAAAAGCAGTTCCTGAAGTATACTGTAGCCTCACTTCACTGCCAGTATCTATAGTTCTCATGCTGTACAAAATACTTCTCTGAAGCAAATCCATCTGAACTCTATCCACCCTGAGTTAAGCATCTATACTTTTTTAAAATGTTTTAAACAATAGGTAACAGAGAAGTATGTACAAGGCTATAAAACGTCAGTTATCATACAGCAGATTAAAAAAAAAAAAAAAAAAAAAAAATCAGTCTTTTCAGCCAATTTTCTGTTTGTTATTGTAGTTATTCATTCTGGATTGGGTTTAGGGATTTTTTTTTTTTTTTGCTTTGTTTTCACATCAAGTTATTACTTGATTTAGACATTCATGCATTAATTGCTTGAATTTTTTTTGAGTGCAACAATAAGGCAACAGTAAAAAAAAATATAGAAATCTTGCATATGTGTAAAGGTATTAAGTTTATAAAAGTGCTTCCTAAAAAGACAACCTAATTGCAGTATCAAAATATTACAGAGTGCTGAGAACAACTATAATTTCAATAAATGTTGCTCCACAGAAAAATGTCTGATTTTAGGCTTTTCCCCTTTTTTTTTGTGAAGAAAAGCCTGGAAAAACTGGCATGGCTACGTGGGACAAGCAAGTTAAGAAAATATACTTTAGACTAAACTTAAATAAGAAGGTCCACACTTTTTTGTGAAAACTTTAAGCCTCTGTCAAAAATGTATTTTTTTTCTTTTTATAATACAGGATTAAAAGACAAGATGATGCTTACAAGATAAAGAAATAATTTACATGAAAATATCTTCTGACAAAGCTTCTCAATCAAAATATTGTTTTGTAACATTCAAACATGACATACAACACAAAAGAAACAGTGAATGCAAACAAAAAAATGTTATATGGATCGCTTTTGAACACATAAATAAATGAAATATTGGTGTAGGCAGTAGGGCTCATGCTGATGGCTAGCAGGAAATAACAGTGTGCAATCTATTTGGAAAAAGCTCTAAAGTACAAATTACAAGCCCAATTACGGACTGCAGCAAGTTCAGTTATATCACTGCCATCCTCTATCTCCAAAATAAATTCTTGTTTAAATCACTCATACCTTAAATTACTCATACCTTTGCTTCAGAGATATGAATAACTATATACAAAAAGTAGTTTTATTTCACCATAGGGATAACATTGTACCTCTCTGCCAATGTCACTTGAAAAACCGCCCATGTCAAAACAATTTGACAGCAGATAAACAATTTAATAAATACATAATGATCTTATTACAGTCCTTCAGCTAGGCATGTTAACTCATGCTGCTAGTTTTGTGGTCACAGTGCATAGAATCCAAATATAAAAGAATGGGCTGGATTTAAGGTAATTGTTAATCCCTTGCTTATAATCCAAATATATCCAAAACATTTATAAGCTCTGTCATGAGTCAATCTTTTTTGTGGCAGGAGCAAAACCTTTCCCTGGTACAATGTCCATTGCCGGCAATGGATGCACCAAAACCGCCAAGGAGCTCAGTGTTATTGCACAATATATGAAGACCTGGAATTCTTCCAAAAGCTTAAAATAAAAATAATGGAATTATTCTGACATTTCTGGACACCTGCATTAATACTGTATGACTAATAAAAGCATGTCAGTTGCATGGACTGAACCAGCGATCAACATGCGCCCAGAATGCACACTAGTAAAAATGCAGTCAAGGAAGTAGTCTTCATTGCCTATAGGTCACTTCCAGTCAAAGGTTAAAGTTCAAAGACTGAATGATCAAAGTGCTCATTTTCTCAGTAGGACTATCTTCTGCTACGAGGATCACAAAATGGTGGCATCAACATGTGTCATCTTTAAAATAAAAGAAGAGCATTTATGGAAAACATATAAACATTCTAATTCCAAATTAGTAAGGTGCTATAGGCAGAAACAATTCCTAGCATAGACAATAACATGCAGAGGAAATACCCAGACTGAATAATTATGTAATTTTGTTCAATAATGACTCAGGGAGAAAAGAATATCAACGATTAAACTTCCAAATTACACATACACCCCCAAAGATATTAGTATCAGCAAATACTCCATTAAAAGGGCAGTCATTTCCATGCCTGGCATTTAGAAAGACACTTGCCAGAAAAATGAAAAATCAAATATGCTTAACATTTTGCACACTTGAAGTACAGAAGATCTGCAACAGTTATCAAATTAAGACATCCTTTTATAAGAAAAATAAGACCTGGCAGAGTGGGCTGCTTCTGATGCATTCTCAACCCTTTATACATTTATATGTGTATATCGTTGTGTATATATATATAGACATACATGTATATTCACGTATTTCTAAGATTCAACACAAAACTATAGCTGACACAATTATGCAAAAAAATAGGTTACTACTATAATCCTAAAATCTTGAACCTGAAAGTAAATTACATATGCTAAATTTTAGATACTGTGATTGGACAGAACATATTATAAACATGCATGTTCTATGCCTATCTTTTCTGCATTATGCTCCATATTAATAATCTCCCTTTTAAACATTCTCCTTCACACATCAACCTGCAGCATGTATTTGCACCTGCTAGCAGTAAATATTGAGCTGTTAACAGAAAGCAAACTTACTGTCTGGTTATTTTTAAAGGACTTAACTTGTAAACTCCCACACCTAAAAAATGTAGTCTCATAAACATTCTACATTCTAATGAGAAGATATTGTATCAATGCTATTACTTGTAAAAAACCTCATTTTTATAGTAGGCTATGGTACATGTAAAAAAATTGACAAGAATGCAAAAGAGAGAGAGAAAGAATACTTAAATGGTGTACTAAAATCTTAGGCCAAATACCAGAGAAAACACTTTCTACTTAAGAAAAAAACAAAACCAAAACAAAACCAACCTCCAAACCTACAAGCAGTAAGGAGGTGCGGGTTGAAAGCAAACACCATTGCCTTTCCCACCCCCACCGAAAAAAAAAGTCTCAGAACAAAAATGTCAGGCAACAGCTTTATAAAACCAATTTCAGTCTGGATTCCCAAGTAAACTGTATCTGGAAGATCCTCCTCTGTCTTTAACACAAGGTGAGCAACTCTCAGATTGAAATTCAACAGGAAAGTAAATGCACAGTTGAAACAGACATTGGGTAGGGCAGACAACCTAGAAATATTTTCAGTTATCAGAGACCAGCAGCTTTAAAACAGGGCTTTGTGAGGACATCATTTTGTAGTGAACAAGGCTCCATAACTCTGTGTGTGGACTAGGTGCTGTGTTGGGGCAGGAATGAAATGAGAGATTAAAAACTCTCTAAGAAGTTAAATGCAGACACATATTTACATGTCAGAACATGTCTCAAAGTGCCACTTTATCACCCTGTGTTCATATGGGTTTGCTTTACATCAGCTCCCAACTATGCACTGTTTTGCTCCCCAGGTAAATAAATTCCAGACACATACTGGAAAAAAATAATTTCCTTCAAATGTATGTATTAATACATATGATAGACATCTTCATATCTCTTCAAAGCACAGAAGTTCCAATGCCACATTAAAACTAAACCAGTCCAATGGGTAGCTGATGGCAGAAGAGGCAGAACCCCTCTGCATCTCCCTCCACAGGTTATCATATTAGCACTGGCATTTAATTTCACCCAGCAGTTACCCTTGGACAGCTTGTTTTCTTTCCTGGGTGGGATTGTTTTTTCTTCCCTCATTTACCCAGCCAAATGTGGTTCAACCACAAGATTAAATATATGACACTTCAGTTGAAGCATGAGCAGAAAATAAACATGACACATGAATCTTTTCACACTTCCTATTTTACTGTAATACACAATTTCTTTAAACCTGTTTAGAAAACACTGACAATTTAAAGATCATGCCTTGGCAGTCTTGTTCTATGTCCCCAGAGGCGAAACAAAATTAACTGAGAGAAGAAGTAAATTACATACACACAAAACTGGAAGGGAAAACACTATCATTTATGAAATTTTTGTCCAGTGGAAATGAGGTATGTTTTATTTTTTAATGTAAGAATTTAAGGCAGTGGGGAGCCCAAAGAACTTTAAACCAAGAAGCAAGACAGTATGAGTTATTTAAACAAACTGCCTTTCTTTCTCTTGCCTCAGGTTGGTTTTTAGGTTGCTCTGAATTTGAGAAGGGGTAAGGTTTTCTGACTTCCAGAAAAAAAACCATTGCATAGTTACTTCATAGTAATTAAAAGACTCCAGTGAACTGTAAGCACCTTGATGGTTTTGAGCCACAATAATACAGTAACCTTCAGAATCAGTAACCCAGATTTCTTTTCATATTAAATTGCTGTTTTGCTTAATGCAAATCGAATTTCATGATTAAGAAATAAAAGTAATATCTGCAGACTGTTGTCCTTTTACAGATTACTATTCTACATCAAAATGAGACTAGTACAAATTAAAAGTAGACAGAACATATTTTAATCACAAGATAAAGCCAATAAATGGAACTTTACTTGTTTCTCTTTAAAAATAATTAGCAAGTAAAAATAGAAAGTTAACAAAACTCTCCCAAAACTGCCAATTAAGAGCAACCAAAACTAGAAATGGAGAGGTACCAAACACATTACAAGAGCATAAAAGCAGAGAGAGAAGAGAAAGCTGAATAATCTGATGAAGATGAAAAAAATTCATTCTTGTGTGCAATGTGATTATTATTCTTGGAGTCAGTTTTAAAAACAGCCATGTGATGGTCCCAAGTTTCTTAAATACATCTTTAATCTCATGACATACAAGACTTCTTTTACTGTACCTGAAGCCACCTTGTTTTGAAGATACTATTACTGTATTATGAGAAACAGAGTTTCATTCTGTTATATTACCATATATCAAAACCCCTTGGGTCTCAGCAAGTATTATGAAACTATCAAGTTTTTCTTGTTAAGCATCCACGGGCTTTTAAGAATCTTAAGAATTTTAAGGGTGAAGGCTTTGGCATTTGCCTCACCGGTCATGAACTCTCACTGCCTCAAAATACCTGCTCTCATTTCACTTCAGGGACAGAACATATCCTGGAATGGGGAGGTCATGAAAAACAGAGCATGTCTTATGGTGGAATCTTCAACAAGAAGCAGTGATGGAATCAACTCTCCTGCTCTACACTAGCATAGAGTATTACCTCCTCTAACATATCCCTTTCCAAAGTACTTGTGCTTTCTATAACTACCATTAGTAAAGAATTTTCCTAGGGAAAGCAAGGAAAGCACTGATAACAAGAGAGGAGAGAAAGCATGGCCCATCTCTACTCCCTTCTTCTCTCCTTCCTCACCAATGGAGTGCATAAGACAAGCACATACAGCCAACTGCAGCTCTGGGTAGAGGATGACAAATGCTGAGGCAGAAGAAAGAAACTACACAGTATAAAGCAAGAGAACACATGGAAAGAGAAGAAAAAACCCACAAAAATAAAAGCAAAGCAAATCCCAAACAAACAAAAAAAAAGAATCCAAAAAACCCCCATCACAACACTAGCACTGCAGACACTAGCAAACTTTAATTTTTTTTTTCTTCTTTATCATGTATATGGAGAATCTTATTACTATATTAAGTATTAGTTCTTAGGAGCCTTTAAAGTCAGTCTACTGTCCCACACTGCAAATTCTGATTAAGAGTGGAAATCTATCAAAACACATAGCTGCTTACAAATATATAGGTATCTTTTCAACACCAAAGAAGCTTTAAAAGTGTTAATAGCAATAGAAAAAGAAATGGTTTAGAGTAAAACCTAGTTTCATTATGGAATTTCCCCAATCCCAAACTTAAGACTTGTCATGGATTGATACAGTTTACAAGAACTTCCATTCAAAGTTCAATCCTACCATCTAAAATATGTTTAAATTTCCAAAAGGAATTGTTCAAATGTGATATAGAAAAACTACTCACAGCAAAGTATCTCAGAAACAGGATTAAAATAACTTTTTGGATTTAAAAAAATAGTTTAATGCTTTGAACACATTTATTCTACTTTCCTACATTTTAATTGCCTTCAGCCTGAAAAAAAGTTAAAAATTTCTGGTCCTAGTTAGATACTTACCATGATACCACCATTTTGTTTTCTTTGGATTCTTGTTACATGTTCTTACATAAAATGAGTTATCTGGAGGTCGCCTCTGCAACAGAAGAAAAGACCTACAAATAATCAAACAATCCTCATATTGTAATACAGGAGCTATTTAATAAGCTTATGAAAGGTTACCACGTGAATGCAGCGAAAATGTGTTAACAGACAGGACTCGACCTTTGTCAAGAAAAATCCCTTAAAGATCCAGGTAACAAATTCTTACTGGAGATACTCCAAGAAAAAAATTAGTAAAAAAATATCAAACAGTTTGGTGATAAACAGGGGGAGAAAAAAGTGAAAAGAAAAAAAAGCAACAAACAAACAAACGAGACCAACCCACAAGAAACAGCTGTTGTTTAAAAAACCCCCCAAAATTAAATTCCTTTGCAGTTTAAAACCTAATTCTGATGCATTACATCCAATCATATGCTAAGGCTCAGCCTGGAGTGGGTGAAAAAATTAATTTAAATATCTATATCTGATCAATACTTCATATTCTTCAGTTTTCTTCATAAGTGTCATCATTATACAAAACTCATAGGATTGAACACAATACAAAGCCATTTTGGGGTGTTTTTTTGACTACATACATGACTAGGACTGATTGGGATGCAAAATTAGGCATGTTTGGATAGCGCATATGGACAAGATCCGACCACATCTAACTTCCACAGACAGCCCTCTGCGAAAGAAATGGTCAAAAGTAAAAGGGCAATCTCTTTACAGAAAGGTCTATGGTATTAGTGCCAAAAAAGCAGCTTAGCACCATTTATTTCCCTGAAATGAAAACTATCAAGCTCACTGAAATAGTACAGATGCAAAGTATTAGAAACATCTGCACTAAAGACATTTCACTAGTCATTGCACACTGCCTTTACAGGCAGGATAATTTTACAATTAATTGTCCTACAGCATGATTGAACTTCACAGTAGTACAACTGGAAGGGTTCCATCCACTTCTCTTTTCCAATAATGATATACAAGCAGGTTACCATGAAAACAGTGACAAAGTACTTACTGCACTGTTTATTTTGCAGTTCTAGCTTAGTATTTTCTCAGTAGTAGAAATGTAGGTACAGAAGTTTTGCCTATTTTAGAATTTGACAAATGAAAATTTCACTTAGGAAAGTAGAAAATTACTAACTTTTACTTATTCCACTCCAACAGTGCCGAAAAAGCCCATACCTTTTCTTTGCAGCTGGAAAGCATGCTAATAATGCTAAGACAAACAGATTGCACTGAGAGAGCTGGAGACCAGTCTTCCGTTAGAATGGATAAACAGATATGACCATTGCTATAAACATGAGGATGAACAGGGATATTGTCTCCAGTAAACATGACCTAAAAAAAAAAGAACAAAAATAACTAATTTATAGTCCACATTTTAAACAAAACTGTATTGTTTTGGGGAAAACAATATAATCTTATTTAAGAATCAGGTCTGAAATTATCACTTACACTGAATAACACACTTTACCATGCTGGGTTCATTCATTTTTGGAAGCTATTAAGTGAAATGTAAAATAAACAACGGAAGCCTAAATAGCTAGTGAAGAAGGAGTTAGATAAATGGTTAAATATAGGGGATTTTCTATTAATATTTATACAGCATAGAAAAATGTAAAGGTAACAACGTAGAGACAGTGCAATATCTTGCAGTCTCAGTCTTCCATATCCTAAGGAATACAGCTGTCTAGCCAAAACAGTGGATTTTAATGATTTTATAAGCCACAATGTTATACGCCAAGAAGTGCAACAAGATTCACAAATAAGTATTTCTATAGCCCTGGACATAACAAATTCAGTTCTGGACAATTCATCTAAGTTTCAGCATGAAGAATAAAATTAAAATACATCAATCTTATAACTATAAAATAAAGGATTTGTGAAACCAAAGTATGTTACTAAATAGGAAATACTTTTAAAATGTTACGTCAAATGGAACAATTTTTATTTGGCATGGATGAATATGGAAGAAAAACATTTAGAACCTTAACTCCTCTCTATTAAAAGATGGTATCACAATGGAAATAGAGGAAAAGTAAAATCTTCACAGCAATATTATACCCCAGAACTCCTTTTCCAACTCCTTTTATGCAATAAAACCATAAATCTGCACCACTCACAACTCTAATTCCCAGCAGTTTCTTAAGTGTTTCTTAAGCTATACAGGTATGCATAGAAATACGTAAACATGTACACAACACACCCACTTCATCACTGATGACAAGAAGCAACACCTTCATTATATAAGAAACTGAAATTAGAGAGCTTAATTTATCTGCAAAATGTCAGACAAGTTTCTAAGGCAGAAGAGAAACTCCATGCAGAATGATCTTTCACAGGTCTTTAAACCGGTATTTCTTAAGCATTGAAGGGCTTACCTTCATAATCCTGTAATGTATTTCACTTGTAACTAATATCCCACTTTTACATGAAAACCTGAGCTAGGCAGACCAGGTAAGCAAAAGCATGCACGCCATGACAGGTAACATACATATAAATATAGAAAAGGACCAGGTGATTAAAGCAGCAGAAGTGTAAACTGGCAATTCACAGTACATAGATTTGCAGGTGAGGTAATTATGACCACAAAGTTTGTAGTACAGAATGACCTTACTGCACAGTGATATTTTAAAAACTGAAATTTTAGCTATCTAAAATAATCAAGTATCCAGTACTTCAATTTTTAATTCTTTTCTGTGATAAAATTCAGTGTAGATATATGGATCTAATTTGCTGCTTAACAATGAATTGCACGGAGCCACACACACGGGTAATAAAAACAACTTTGAAACAAATTCAAGTGGCTACTCTCTGGTGGATCACCTATAAGTAGTACCTTGCAAACCTTATGAGGTGCAGAAGTACAGGTGGCCAGTTTGTTCTTTAAAAGACTGAAAAGTCAGCATTCTAATGTTTCACATGGTACCTAAAAATATATTAATGTTTATGGGTTAAGTGCCTCTCACAGCTCTGTGCTTCAATTTTAATACCAATGAGAGAACATGCAGAGATCACTTCTAGAACTCTGGACTGAAACAGACAGGACAAGAACTAAGACACTCCTGCTTTTCTCCTTCCTTTTTCAGAAAAGCAGGAGTGACAGCTGACCACTACTCTTACCAGCCATATTTTGAAATGTTTCCCTCAGGTAATGGAGGAATGTATGTAGACAGTAACTTTTGCAGTCTCTAAGTACTGCTGACCCTTCAGACCTTTAGGTTGTCAAGAAAGCAACACAGTATTTCATATCTCATTTATAACACTATTTGCAGGCCTCTCAAACATGTCATGTATCTATGAGAATCCCTACCAGAAGCACAGCATTTCTTCAGCTGTATTAACAATGGCAGCAGAGAAGATGCATGAGCCTTAAAAATTAACCAGAAAAAAATGTTGAAAGTAAGAAGGGATGAAGCAGCAGTTTATTGTTTACTTGACTCCAACTTTACAATAAAGGGGATCCTTCTACTTTACCCAGTGTTTCATGACATGAATATCAACATAAAAGAAGCCTCCAGTTCACACTACTTTCATCTGTCCAAGTAGACATCAGAGCCCTGTACTTCACTGTGGAATCATTTTTAAAGACAAGGCATCTGCACAATATGTTTAATAAAAATTCAAGTAAATGAAGCTCACATTTGGCTATGTGGATGATACAATACTCAGCACGTCATACAGCTGTAACCTGAAGGTAGCAGTATGAGATAAAGAAGGCAGCAGTTACCTGAGGCGAATCAAAAGGATACCGACTACTAAACTTAAATAAAAGCTGAAATTTCTCCCCTTCATAGAGTGTTCCAGGAGCACCTTCCATGTCTACAATCCACCTATGGAATAGGGGAAAAAGCTGTTAGCCTTGTGGACTGACAAATTAATACTTTTAATCCCAGAGCACAGGACTAATCAAATCAAATATCAATCACAGCCAGACCTTCTAGCTTCTTTGCTAACACTGTAGCAATCATAAAGGTGAGCAACACATCAGGTCTGTACTTGCAAGAAACAAGCTTGGGTTTTTTGCATACAGGCACTGACACAGTAATGCAAATTATAAATGTAATTATGACTTGAAATATACACAGACCCATCAGTTCATTATAAATGGCTGTGCATGTGAGACAATAAAGCCAAAACAAAAAAACATCTTGAAAGCTTAACAGGTTTGGAAGGAAACAAACCAGTACATATTCTCATTTGTGTTATTTTACTTTTCTCTCAAAGAAAACATCAATACAGTTTATTAAAATAAAATCTTCATGCAAAGGGAAAGGGCAAAGCTCATTTTGTACTTACACCTGTGAAAAAGTCAGAAATTAAAGGGTATCTGGCAGGTAATGGAACCAAAACCGTAAAAGTTAGTGTAAAAATGAAAAGGTTCCAGCAAATAAAAACAAAACCAAAAAAAAGGATGATTTAAAACTGTAATGAAGATGACACCTCAACATATCACAGTACTCTTTTTCATCTGCTTCTGCTCCTTTTACCACAGTAACATTAAAGTAATGGACAGTGGACTTGCTAGGGAAAGAGGGTGGTGGTGTTGCATGTAGGGGTTTTATGGTTGTTGGGTTTGCGTTGTGGTTTCTTTTAATCCAGCTAAAACCAGATGCTTTGCATATTGTTCAACATATATAGCAACACGGCTAACTTCTAAGATTTTAGAGTTTTACTGTTGACCACTTAATACCATCCTTCGCAGCATCACTTTCTCATTTTTGGTTTTTCACCTTTGATTGAGTTTTACAGATCTAAGCAACACAGTAAACTAAAGAGATTACAAAAATGCTCAGATAAGGATCAATTAAAGGAAGGCAGCTGAAATTTTGCAAAATAGCAGTGCACTCAGAAAAGTCGACATCTCCAGGTGGCAGCCCTGATGATCCTATCCCCAACCTCTCCATCCTCGTGTCATATATACTCTCCCGCTGTATTTAAGCCATGCACATTTTTTTATTCTCCCCTCTATCACTCTTTCGGGGGCTTTTTTGCCTGTTGTGGTGTTGTTGTTTGTTTTGGGGTTTGGCTTTTTTGAGAAAAACTACATATTTAATGAACTGCTAGCTCTCACACTCTTCAGGAAGAATGCATCTTCAGCAGTAGCACAGTGATGGCTGTACATGAAGGCTGATGATGTACATTTCATATTTCAACTTTGTGAAGATGCCTTTGATTTAATCTATCCACACTCCAGACCACTTCTCTCTTCTTATGCCTTCTGCTTTTACATTTACACATACATTGCACCAATACTCTTTAGACTTATTGGCTCTTGTGATCCAGAACTTTCACTTCCAAATTTTTTAAATAGTTTACTAAGTAGAAGATAACTTTGCCTTGACATTGCTCCTTTTATGGTCAACGAATCACTAGAACCCATATTTCCTGTGTGCTTTACAGTTTAGCCTTCTCAAATTTCTAATCCTTGTATATTTAAAATAAAAGATTGCTCAATGTTTTAAATGACCAAGTTACATCATGGGATCCAATTATTTTATTCAACATCTTTAAAACCCAAACAAGTATTGCTACACAAATTTTAACACAATCCATTTAAACTGTAACTTGATTAATGAACTCGAAACATCCTGACACCAAAAATCCTCATAGAGAAAAAAAATATCATTTTACCTGTGACAGGAAGCTTCTAAAACAGTGACAATCTCAAAATACAGCATGACGGTAAACAGGAAATTTTTATATGCAAGGTATTGAAAAGTATAAAAGTAGTACATGACAGAAATTATAATGAGGTAGTACTCTGGACACAGAGATACCTTTTCCATCTGCTCTATTTGATTTAATTTTTTTTTTGTGAAATAAGCGAATACCACTTGCAATATTAGATTGAGTTGTTTTTGCAGAAAACTGGAAACTGCTATTTCAATTTGTTTTAGTCATATTCATCTGCATGAAGTATCACAAAGGCCAGCATTGTTTAAAAAGCAGTGCCTGTTTAACTCAGTATATACAAAGCTCAGAAAAGCCTCATGTAACATGGTCTGAGTGCAACCACCCAAAATGCAGGTGTGAAAACATCAGAATTCAGCTCTACGTTTAAGCTGCTCCATCAATCAATACCATAGTCCAGGACATATAGCCTGAAATCATACTCTCATCGATGTTTACATGTGCTAAATTTTTAACATTTCTCTAAAATTAAACTAAGAAAACTATGAAAAAAAAAGTCAACACAGTCTGAATCTTTTGAATTTCAGTCAATTAAAAAAAATAGATTAATACCCAGAACAATCTTCTTCCATTTCAATGAACACAGAATATTTTACCAAGTTTCTCCTCCCATTTCACAAATCACCAAAAAAAAACAAGGCAGAGAAAAAGGTGCAAATGTGTTCCTGGACAACTTTGCTTTTTAAGAAGTTTTCTCCACTTGTTTTAGAGAAGGAAGGTAATGGAAATGAACAGCTATGACATATATTCTATACAAATACTGCAGAACTCTAAAACAGCTACTCCATTATTTCAATAAATTTAGAAGGGTTTCAGAGGTTAGTAGCTATGAAAGATTGTTATTTTATTCTAAAATATGCAGAAGCTTTAACCAATTGACAGTTTGTTAGACAGTAAGATGTCTAATAAAAATTTAATAAATTCAGTATCCCGTTCCTGAAATAGTCCAACATATTACTACAATATGCTTATTAAGAAGAACAATATTTCATTGCCTAGACTAAAAGCAAAAATTCACAACATGACTTGGAGTAAGTGATTGAAGTGTGAAGAGAACTTCTCCTTACTTATGCTTTTCAGCACGATAGCAGAAATAAAACAGTATATATACTTACTGTGTAATTGAATTTTGTACACTCTTTTCATCTAGAGTCATTCCCGGAGGTGGATCATTTTGAAATGCCAATAGTTCTTTTTGTAATCGTTTCTATAAAGAAATTGTACAGAATATTTGAAATACTGAAGTTCAACAAATATGCACACTTAAGTCATTTCAACAGTTTTTGAAATGTAAAAGGAATTTTATTTGACAATTTAAAAACAAAGTGAAACTGAAAGGTGAGAAAAAAGGATAACTCCTCTCCTAGAAATTTAACTGAAAGGACACAGGCAAAATAAGTCACAGGCTTTAAATTTACTTTTAGGGTAAAACGCAATGGCACTTACATTTGCAACACTGCAAAGGGAAGAGCTGTTGTGTTACAAAATATACAGAGGTATAAATGATTTTGTCATATTACAAAGACATCTATGAGCACTCCACCCCTAGCATGGAACACTTCATATTCCCACAACAGCATCAGATTTACAATTAAATCTACAAGACTTTAACAGCACAACTCTTCCCCCTCTAAGTAATTTAAGACACTTCTATTTGGCATCTGTGCAAGCCATTGCCTTGTTCTAAGTCATCCCAGAGGACAGAAAACTAGAACAAGACTATTTGGATTGCACAACACAAACTAAAAACATTTTAATAACTGCATCTTAGAATCTACAGAGTCATAGCACTTATTAAAGTGTTATCTCCATAGCTCAGGTAATTCTTGCCTATTTTGACAGATAAATCGGTAACTGCAACCAACTGTTTCTATAACAACCACCAGAACTGTTTCTTAAAAATCTACTGAGCAAGGGAAATGCAACCTCTGTGAAGTGCTGTTATTGGCACTGCTTTCAGGGCCTATTTTCTCCATATTAACAGTTACACAATATGCTTTGTCATTTCCAAGCCATCTAGATGAGGAAAAGTTCAAGGCTTTCTCCGTTCTACTGTCCTTTTTCCTGCCAACAGTTTTAAGGTTTACCACTTATAAGTTCACTTCAACCACACTACTAGTCAAAATGATCTTATATTCCAAAAGAAAATACATAGTTTGGGGATTTAGGATCTCATTTCCATTCAACATCCGATTTTTTTTAAAATACAGGTTTATCACACACTTGCAGCTGTTTTCCAGTGCTTAGCAGAACTTAAAAAAATCCACAATAAAGTGTTCATTTGTCAACACAGAAATTCAGTATCTCATCAAATGTTTTTGAAATCGGACTACAATAAATTCAACCACAAAACTCATAAAGAAAAGACCCTCATACATTCACAATTTACATCCTTGAAAATATTGAAATAACTTTCTGTCTCTATAAAGCAGCCCTGAAAACTTCATTAGGCTTCTTATTAAGAGTTCCTACTTTGCACCAATACAATATAAGCAAAGTGAAAACCCAATGCTAGCATTTTCATAAGCTATATACATTGTTCACACACTGAAAAACAGGTTAGAATCCTAGTGTTCACCTCTTTCTTTCTGCCCAGATTAAGAAAACACTAACAGTGTTTCCAACACCATGATTATGAATTAAAATGCAAAGCAGCAAAGTTACAAAACCATTTTATAAATCCTTAATTTGAATGGCAGAGATGTTATTAAGTCAATTCTCTTTCTGGCACTTCCCCAGATCAAATAAACCTCAATAGCAGTCAACCTGTATATGCTTTGCCATGTACAGAAATATTTAAAAACTTCAGAGATGAGAACCTTATACAGTAATGGAAATTCCAACTCCCCTAAAGATGAGATTTGGAAACATTAGTTTAAAAAATGGCAAAGAAAAAAATGTATATAAGAATTGCAAATAATTCAGTAGCTCCATTTACTTACACATGCAGACCAACTATACAACTTTGTCTTTATAAAAAGGAACCTAAAACCCATTAAAGAATTAAATTAGAACCAGTCACTTTAAACTATCAGCATCTGACAGTAATTTGAAAGGAGAAAATTTAGTCTGTTCTGTATCCTAAAAAAAAAATCCAAATTATCAACACTTCAATTATTTAATTTCAGCACCTTTGGCCCTTTCTCCAGGAACCATCTTTTCAGTCCAACACAGACTCAGTCATTCTTTTATCCATCTCCCCAGTGCAAAAATATCCTCTGTTTCATAGGTTTTTCGGTTCTCACATACTATGTTTATGGTCCTTTCTGAAAAAAACAACAAAAAAACCCCCCAAAAAAACCAACAAAAACCAACAAAAAACCACCCAGTACCAAAAGGAAAAAAATAATTCAAATGTATACTTGAACAGCAGAGTACCACTGAAGTGCTCTGTTCCTCTTATCCTAAAACATTTGCTGACCCTGGTATGAGGGCCTGTCCATTCAGCATAGATAATACATACAGAGAATATACTGCTTCTCATCATTTGCAAATCAAAACAAAATTCAAAAAACGTATCCCAGAGAAACAGCAGGGGATACTATTTACTCTTTGGGTCAAAAGTGTCACATCAAATAAACTATATTTTTAAAGACAAAAAGGAAATTATTATTTCCCAGTTAGCCAATTCAAACAAGTATCAACATAAGCCAGCAAAGGAAAGTCAAAGAACATATATCCTTCCCTGCCCCCACCCATAAAAATTCCTGGACAACTGGAGAAAACAGATGAGCAGAAGGCCATGGTACTCAAAAACACTTTTTTTTTTTTTGCCTCAGTCTTCAATGGCAACCTCTCTTCCCACACCTCTCACAAGTGGATGGACACCAAAAAGGGAACTGGGGGAATGGAGTCCCTCCCACTGTAAATAAAGATCTGGTTCATGACCACTTGAGGAATCTGAATATAAACAAGGCTCTGGGACCAAATGAGCTGCAACATAGAGTCCTCAGGGGAATTAGTGGATTTAGTTGCCACGCCATTCTCCGTATTTTAAAAGTCATGGCAGTCAGATGAAGACCCAGTTGACTGGAAAAAGGGTAGAAAGGAGGACTCTGGGACCTGTCAGCCTCATGTTTGTGCCTGGGAAGTTCATGGGACACTTCCTCCTAGATGATGTACTAAGACACATGCAGGACAGGGAAGTGATTTGGGACAACCGTCATGGCTTCACCAAGGCCAGGTCCTGCCCGACCAACCTGGTGACCTTCTACAATGGAGTGACTACATCAGTGGAGAGGGGAAGGGCTACACACATCATTTATCTGGACTTCTGGTAAGTCTGTGGCACAGTCCCCCCCAACATCCTTCTCTGCAAGTTGAAGAGAGACGGATTTGATGGGTAGACTGTTCAGTGGATGAGGAACTGGTTGGACAGTCACATCCAGGAGGGTTGGAATGAGACGATCCCTTCAAATCCTAACCATTCCATAATCAGTTCCATCTGACCTCTATTTGCAGTTCTCAGTGGAAATATCAATAAAAGAAAAAAAACAAAAAAACTATGCCATTACCATATAACGCTGAAAAGGGTGCATTCAGTAGAAAATGAATGTGTCGTTTATTAAGTTACAGAAACTCAATAACCCAGAAAAGCAAGACTGTAACACTGTTACTGTTACAATGAAAACAATTTATATCAAATAAATTTATCACATTGAAACAAGGGAATCTACAAAAAAAACCCTGACTATGATTATTATCTATTAAGCATAGGAATATCCAGTGCAATTCTGATTAATGGTAGGTTCCTAGACACAGCTCCACACTGGATAGGAAAGGCAGGAATGCAGAAGTGAAGAAACATACACCCATTCTGGATTTGTTCTTGATTCACAGTAATGTCACAAACACAACCAAGCTTCAGCAAAAGGCATTATTTCCTTCTGCCTTACTGTAACCACTCTAACCCTAGGTCTGCCTAAAAACCTGTATTTCATTACCTTCATTATACTACACCCTGATGGATTTTACATATCTCAGCACGGCTCCCTGCCAAATAAAGAGGCTCTCATCCTAGAATTGCAGACAATCAGGACAGAAGACTAACAACTGCTATTAGAGATGGCACAGAACGTCTTCATTTTTCTTATCTCCAGCTATACTGACTATCTGGATAACTTGCCTAGAAATTAAAGAACAAAAGAAGTATCTTGTAATGAATTCCTGGATTTCTCCAGTCCTCAATGACAGGAACTCTGAAAGTGTTAAACAGTGCAAGTGAAAAAAAAAATGCTTTTAAAGATTTCCTAAGTATTAGTCTTGCCACTACAGATAGAGGCAAAACAGTCTATACACAAAGACAATTACTTCTATTGGACCAACCGACACACATTTAAGATGTGATTTAAGCCCATTATTTGTTGGGGTTTCTTTTCCCGAGCTGGAATAATAAAACATACTCTACATTTTAATATCCTGTGCTATTCCATTAACCACACCATACAATTTAATCATTCCTAATCTGATGAACATAGATGGGTATCTTCAACAGGCTTTCGCCACACATTTTCAAAATTTGGGTTTTTTTCTATCAAACATCAACTCAATTATTTCTGTACGGAATAACAAAGAGCTGCCTATAGACCTTTTCCAGAACATGAGAGTACACTATAGCAACCAGAAGAAAACTGTAGAGGGCACAAATGGCCTACTAACCAGAATTCATTCAAACGGTGAAAAAAATGTTTCAAGAGAGACTAAGTAATATTTAGAAAATAACCTTTAAATCAACTTCTCTGGTCAATGCATTCCAACGTTTCACTACCCATGATATAAACTGTTTCTTTTGTATCTCATTGAAATACCTCATGTCCCAGCTTGTAGCTAGTGTCCTTTGTCTTCCCATTGTGGCTCTATTTGATCCTGATATACTCCTATTATGTTGTTGCAGGCATCAGCAAGATCTGTCATTTGCCTTCTCTTCATATAGCTGAAGAAAGAGTCTCCTTGGAGGTCACACAGTCCAGCCCCAGCCATCCTGCCTGTCATCTGCTGGACTCACCCCAGTACCTCAATGCCTGTCTTGTACTGAGGCTCCCTAAACACAGCACTCCAGATGTGGTCTCAAGTACCAGAGCGAGGGGAAGAATCACTTTCCTCAAGCTGCTGGGTCCATGCTTGCACATACACATGCAGCTAGAGATATCCAGAAAATCTGAAAGATATTTTCCACAGATACTATGAAGGACCATTTTTTTCTTCCTTTCTTAGTTACAACTTAAAATAATTTGTCTCCTGTTGTATCTCATTAATACAGAAACTGGATTATCAGGAGACTGCTCCAGTTTAAAAGAAAGCTCTTAAATGAAGCCCTTAAAGATTAGATTCATACAGTTTAATTAGGAAAGTGAGTTCCTCATTACCGCAGTAATTCAGAAAATATCTAAAGTTTAATTTCAAGTTATTGAATTTAACTTCTCTTCAGTATTGAATAGAATTTGGTGACCAAAAAAGTTACAAAGGACATTAATTTTCTTACAGTAACACAGTCTAAACAAATACTCTTAGCTTCAAGATTCAAATGTACTTTAAAAAGACATGACTCTGGTATATCAAGCCCATACACAATAGCTACAAAAGGCACACTGCAACTGCAAGTTCCTCAAATTAAGCATTTGAAAAGGAACAGTTTCAACAGTGGAAAAGCCCTTCTTATATTTGATGGTCATGAGCACAGAATCATTATTTTTGTTTCCACAAACAAACATTCTCGAAAATTAGCAGCAATATACATAGCAGGGTAAAATATAACAGATTAACACTGTTCAGACAATTTAAACTCTCATTTGTAGAATATTATAAACTCAGTACTTAAAGATATCTCTCCATCTTTCTAATATAAGGAAGTTATATTAAAAGCCTTTCACATTTTTTCACATCACTTTATCTCCTGCTTTTTTAACTGGAAACATTTTCTTTACAGTAAGAGATCTAGGTGGGTTGAATAAATTATTGTCAAATTACTTCTCTTAGGCTTCATGGATGCAAAAGAGTTCTTTTATTTATTTCAACTCACGTCTCACCTTTCCCAATCTCTGCTCAACGAAGCACTTTCAAGCCAATGCAGACTGCCCTCAAAATATCCTTCGGCAGGTTCACTCTGTTCGACAGAACCAAACACCCCCTCTCGATCAGACAGCCACTCTAAACAACCAACTACAACTTTGAAAACTTAGTCTGTGTGGTTTGAGAAAAAATACAGTTGTGATTTATACCACATTTTTCTTGTGTGCTTATTCTAAAGTCACACTAACACATGTGGAAAAACTTTGCACAGTCAAAATACAGCTACTGCTCCTCTTTCTCAATAGCTATAGCCCAATAAGAGGAGAAAATCATGTTAATTCAATGTGGTTTCTTTTTCTTAAATCCATTTGGCTAATTGTCTTTGCTAATTGTCTATTATGTGCCTCTGATACCTTCAGAGGCTATATTGTCCAGTGACCTCCAGAAGTCAAACCTGCAAATGATAGTAGAAAAACAAAAATAATATTTATCATCTGGAAACCCACTCAAAAGAATTGTCAGAAGTCTCAGATTCAGTTGCTTAAACACTTAAAAAAGCAAACCAACCCACACAGCTAAATTTTAGTGAGTGGCATAATATCCAGTGTCTACGATACTGAATCTGTCCTTTTTGTTTGACGTGATTTGTCATCAATTCCAGTATTTGTCATCTATGCTTTGCTATTTACAGGCTCATCCCTTTCCTCATCTTTCTAATGATTTATAAAAACATCTTTTAATGCTTTTTAAATACACCAATTTAAAACAAGGAATCATGAGTAGATTTCACTCTTATATGCTTGTCCCTTTAATAGTAATTACTGTTTCACTTTTCTGTTCTGTACAAAGCCTCTTCAAACTTCATGTTGCTGAGGATGTCCTCATGTTGCCATACTGACTTTTATTATTATTCCTACTTTTTTCCATATTGAGACAGCTTAACACCATCCATTAGGTTTTTTTTTTTCCTAGAAACCTGTAGCCCTTCAACACTCCAGCTACATTAAGACACGCATAACTAAAATCAATACCACAACTGCTTTTGGTTTTTTCCTTACCATGAATCAGGAATACCATTTTTTTAATCACCCACTCAAGTTGCTTTCAGCCTCTCAACCAGCTCCTTAAAGTCAAAATACAAGCTAGTGCAGCTATTCATGCCTAAAACAACCCCCAAACAGATGCTTTCCATACACTGATATGCTCTTGGGAGCTGTGCTTGCTTTACTGTCCTTTTCACATCACAAGACACTCTTTTCAATGTTTCTGCTAATCCATCAAAAGATTTGATATAGAAGCATCTTTCCTGCTTGTCCACTTTCTATTGAAAGCGGCTGAAAGAAAACAGACTGCAGATTTACAGAGGAACACATGAAGGATGCACAGGAAATCTAACTTTGATCTTTTCCTAATTTTTGAGAGAGAATCTTATGCTTAAACATTCTTTTATACAACTTTAATGTAAACCAGAATGAAAATGTATCAAATTGATAAAAACATTCACTATCTAGAAGGAAACAGAACAGCAGAGTAAAAATATCAGAAATCCAAGACTGGTTAACAGCACAGTCCTACGACTAAAGGAATATTCACCTGCAAAAGGCAGAGAAGTGATGTAACCGGTAGTTTACAGAAGTATTTTCAAAAAGTGGAAGTCTTTGAAACCAAGATTACTTATTCACTTATCTTTAGAGAAAAAGATGAATCAAGGATGAAATCAAAGAACACAGCTTAACACTGATCCAAGCATCACTTCCCAAAGAAAGTTTATTGAAGTACTTGAGACATGACTGACATAGCAATGGTTTATATCCCGTTGCTAATTCTGTTGAACAGGATTTGTGCAACTCCTTCATTTATCCTCAACAGATTCTCTAAAGTATCAAACTCATGAGACTTCTCAAAGCATACGGAACAAAGAACACAAAATTAACTGGTGCCAGTGGAGTCAAATTCCTGACAGCTCCCCAGAACAGCTCCCAACCACCTCTATCATTTCAATCCTGATAGACAGCACTAACTGTCTGTTATGATTCAAGTTAAATACCTCTCTGAAGCCAACAGCTTCTAGCAGAAATACAATCTTCCTTATGCAAACTGGCACCTTCCTGACATCTTACTTGGTCACCTCTGGAACTGGGGAGGTAACATTTCAAATGCCACAGCTAAATTCTCACTTGTATTGATTCTTGGTGAATCATACAAAGAAGCAGGCAGGGCAAAAGCATGTAAAAAGATGCAACATGTGAAAAGGGAGAGGGGGCAGCAATAAAGGACAGGAAGAAACTTAGAGGTTTTCAATAAGAGTATTTCAAAAATCAATCCTAGAAACAGGTAGTTTGATCACTGTGTAACACTGAGCTGGATGTTATACCACATAAATGCTTATTAACAGATACAAAATAATTTCACTGTTCTCTGTCCCTGACAGCTACCTCAAAAGTCAGTAACTTATATTCCTAAAGCACATATGGCGTCATCATCATCACACTGCCCAAAACCAAGGTTCTTTTTTTCTGATTCTACCACAAACAAGGATTACCCATGGACAGACAGGACAACAGACTTTAACCACAATCCCTCACAATGAAGTAATGCAAAGGTATTTTCTTTACCCACCAGGAAAACCTACCTAGCTCATGTAGGCACGTGAAAATTACCTTTCTCAATGCCTTTAAAAAGGAGTATCACAATATCAGGAAACTATTTTCAGTTCTAAGACCATTGTCAGAACTCTTACAACAGCTTTACCCCTCCCTTGGAAAAGTGGAGCACAGAGAGTTGAAGTTTAACAGAGCTATGGGCAAACAAAAACATGTACAGTGAAGTTAGGGGGGTCACTACCAAGTACAACTTATGTACATGCAGCTGAGAGTACCTAGGCCAACCAAAGAGTGTTGCTTCAGATAACATTTTATTCTTCATAACTAGAGTGGCCAAAGCGTACATACACTGGGACATTGGCTCTGTTGATTAGCAACAAAACAATAACACCTTAATCCAAACAAGTTTGAATGTGTGCCCATACTCCTGGCTTATTATCTCCTATGAGTTGAAATTACAAACTCTGAAAAGGTAAATGATATGAAGAAAATAAAATTGCAATTCTTGACTACTTCATTTTCTGGTACTTCAAGCAATGCAACACGAAATGTGCAGTGTCTTAAATCAGCAATATCTTAAATGAGTAAACTAAATTATGAGCTATCTTAGTCAAATACTTTACCTACAAACAACCTATTTCAGTGATTTTCCTTTTTATAGAGAAATAAAGTAAGAAGGAGAAAAGCTGAGTTGATTAAACCCAAAGCAGATTCAGCAAAAGACATGATATATTAAAGGAAGTGGTAAGAATTTGGTAGAAAACAGCTCAGGGAAAAGCAAAAGTATCAGTAGAGCAGAAACCTACAAGCAGAGCAAGAAGTGGAAAATGGGCAAACACCTTCCTTTCACTTCTGCTGGACAAAATGTTCCATTGCCCCACCTTATTTCACCATTAAAACAAGATGTGATGGGCAATTTAACTGAAATATGATGGCCTTTTCACCTGGACCAGTAGGAACTCAACTAGCCATGTGCAGTAAGGCAGTATCATGACAACAGGAAGAAACTGAAAGATGGAACAGCAACTTCACAGACTAGGAAGCGTGCAGGACTAAAACATCTGCACTTGAATTTTGTTACAAACCTTCTATTTCTTTGCACTCAAATTCCCTTCTCTTTGTTGTAAGAAACTAAGAATGTACGAAAGGAATAGTCTTCCAAGGCCAAACCTTCCTGGACACTGTAAACTTAAATCTTAATCTGGCTCACAGAACAAAGAGGAAGAAAATTCACTCATAGTCAAAAGTTAAACATTAATCCCACTCTTCTCTTATATTGCTAAAGCTGCTGCACCCTAGGGAGACATAACAATATTTCTTCCATAACTACCAAAACTCTCTTCCACATCCAAAAATTTAAATGTACCCAAACTCTGTTAGCACCAAAACACTGACAGTAATATGATCAAGTCCTGGCAAAGAATTTACATTTTGCTTATGAGCTACAGCCTGTCACCTCCTCCCCCACTGAAGTTATAAAATGTTTCACAAAAAACATCCTTTCTGTTTTGGAGTTTCTACATGCAGGAGACAGTCACTGTACAGAGATAAACAGCAACCTTGTCCCAGAACAGGACGAGCTGATAACAGGCTGTAATGACAGTGTTGTACAACACCACCACGTTGATTCACAAGCGAAGTTGTTGCTTGGTTGCTAGTACAAGCTACCAGCCTGAGAGAGTAAGGCCACTAACGACTCTATTTTCAGGATTTCAGTTTCTTCCATTCACGCATTTCTTACTGAAAAGTGCCTCAAATCCAGAATATGACAGGTAGATAGTTCTACTTTTCAAACTAAACTCCTCTAGAGGAAAAAAAAAAAAAAAACCAAACCAAAAAACCCCAACACATTTTAAACAGTTTAAGTATTCCTGGAACTCACTGCGTATTACTCTCTAATTAGAAACTTAGCTTAAAATACCAAAAAGCTCCCAAACAGAAGAAACACAACATAAAAATTAAAAATAGTGACATTTAAGAAAAAGTTAGCTGTTACACTCCATGTCATTACTTAAGACATCTAGAGAAGGACAGTTCCTACAAATAAAATCCCCTTTATTTCCCAGCCAACCAGGTCATTCAAGAAAGTCCCTGCAGATTATATCCCATAATTCAGGAGACATCATTTGCTCCAGACTCTCAAACACACAAATCATCCAGATACTTCATTATCACAATCCTGCATGAATTTTTCCTATCAAAGTTCTTCTAGTAAGCTTCAAGGCCCAGAGAAAGAAAGACAGATAATTGTCTGGATGTGGTCAACTAAAGCTTCAGCAAGATGCATAACAAAACAGCTCCACAAAATACTCAGTCCATTAAAAAGTAATACTGGGATTTTAGTTCAAAGCATTGTTTTTTCAGTTTTATCTATTTTTGGCTGAATAGCAGGTTTTCAATCTATACTGAGAATGCAGAAGCAGATTAGTATCCTCCTCATTTCTAATAAAACATGTTAACATCTGGCTACCCAGTTCTAATGTTATTTCAGACCAATCCAGACTTCAAGATCTGAATGTCAGGCATTTTGCACATTTATCTCTTTGAAGGAACCAAATAGCAACACACGAATCTTTTAATCGAGATACTTACAATAAATTTTTACCACTCATCTTTTGTTCTTCTGAGCATTTAAAAATTTAAAAAAATCCAGTTATGGATTGAGGGTGATGGGTAGAAGAATTGTTGATTTCTCAGTTTGATAACAGAATATTATCTTCATACACTCCAAGATATTCTAAAATATTTGACTGAAAGGTCAAAGTAAACCAGTCCTCTTTAAAAGGGAATAATACGCTTGACTTGAACTAAGAGACAAGATCAACCTGAAATCATAACTACAGTATAATGAAAGATAAATCACAATAACTATACACATACAAAGGAAACATTCTGTACTTCACAGTCTGAAAAGCTTTTTGCCAGATAATCAATTTTTTTACAATGAACCTGTCATTTGAAAGCAAATTAAGTGGAATCCACTAATAGAGTATAAGATGAAACTGACAGCGAGTCATCTGCTTTGTAAATGGAGTCTTTAAATGTACCGACGCCCAGCACAAGCCTCACACAGAAATAAAAAGTCAACCACAGATAATTTTATATTTTAAGGAAAAGAGTCTAGCACTACTTGAACTGCTCCAGTTAAAGAAATGAAGTTAAGACAATAGTGAAGGCTGGCATAATGAGAGCAACCATATGTCTACCAGGGAATTTCTCATCCTTACAAAAATATTCCAAGGGTTGTTAACCAAGAAGAAGTATCGTATTCTGACAAAAAACAATTTGGAGAGAAAAGAGGTAAAATATTTGAAGCAGCAAACAATAAGAAGGTTTAAATACTCATCCAATCCATATCCCTAAATATGATGGGGAGAGTTTCTAATTTAGGAAACCTAAGTCTATTCAGTTTCCTTGCCCCTTCTCATAATTGTCCACCAATTCTTAACGAAGAAGGAATAAATAAATCAATGTAAACAAGTAGCATCAAATTCTATGAAGCATTTTATTCCTGCAGACTTTTAGAGATGATATTTGCTATGCTCTAGTAAACTATTATCACCATTTATTGACATATATACAGATTTTCTTCTTGAGGCTGATTAAGCAGTACTTTTAATTAAGTTGAATAAAAAAAATGACAAACAACTTTGTATTTGTAATCACCCAAGGAGAAACAATTATTTTTTAATACTGTGTATGAAAGGATGAATAGCTAGTATCCTCAATGAGATCATTAATTAGCAAAAATGTGGTACCTCACAATTCCTGATTTACCACCATTAACTCCTGCCTTTTCTTTTCTAACACATTAATTTTGCTCTTAGGAAGGCAAATTATAAGGTTCCCTCCCTTCTTTCCCTGCCACCCCTAATTGATACCTGTTTTTCATGTCAGTAATTAAGGTCACCTGAGGAAAAGCAAGCAAACAAAAAAACAAACTGCAAAGGCTTGCAGATTACAGATTCCAGAATACGTTTTTGAACAAAGCAAACTGAAAAAAACAGGCCAAACAACTGCAAAGGCTCAAGCAGATTCCAGAATACCTTTTGAAAGCCCTAAATTATCAAAAGCAGGCAGAAGACAGGTTACCTGACCTTCATGGAACACAAAAGGTTGCTTACTGGCTCTTTTTATTTAAAACATTTAACCTATTTATTTTCATTTGCTTTTAATAAATGAAGTTGTAATAGGTTTCAGTGAATGGATAATATTATCTCTTCCTCCCTTCAAAAGACAAAAACTATATATCCAGCTGACAGTTCTGTCACAGTCCTTCACTACTTCAAAGCCATGAAAGATGCACAAAATTTTTGGCTTCAAGTACTGAGCAAAAGACCTTCGTCATCCTCTTCCCCTCTGCACCAGTAGAAATTTTAGCTTGTAATCTGCTTGAACGCTCATCTCTCAGTTGTAAACCAAGGCTGTGTGAGAGATACAATCATTATACCAAAAGTATTTATCTTTCTTGCACACAGCCATAACTACGGGTAAATTCAATGAGAATTCTGCCTTCTCTCTTTGATATTAACAGGGGTAATTTAATCTCAATATCTGGGCGTAGTCGCCAGTATGGCCCATACCTGTTTAGTCTTAACGTCTTAGCTCAGTAGAATTGGAGCAAACAATTAAAGAAAGTACTTGATCACTGAGTTTCACACATTGTTTGAGCTAAGCTGCTTTAGCTTATTAATTACAAACTCACAGAGCCTTCCAAGGGAGCAGCTTAACAAGACAACATTCCCTGGCTCTTGCAAATGCATTGTGTTCTATTTTTCTTCTCTCAGAACTTGAATAGCTAGGCCTAAACACAAGTATAAGACACTATAAAACTCTGAGCAAAAAATATTTGCAATCAACCAGAATAACTTTTCTTTAGAACAAATACCTATATAGTCTATTTTCCCAACTGAAATCATGCACACATTCACCAATGTGACAGGTTGAAAGAATTCATTTTTTCACACTTTAGCTGTAAGTTGGTCTATTTGCAAGCAAGAGCTGCTGATAATGCTCAGGGACACTGGTTTCAATAAGCTTTTCTACTGCTGCTCTTTCTTCTGAGTGAGCTCTTCCACCCTAGCTCAAAAATTCTGCAGCTGCTGCACAGTAAAGTATTTCCCAGAATTCTATTTACACAGGCAGATACAAAAACAAGCAAATGAGACTCCTTAGGGCCTAAAGCCATAACTTTCATTTTATTTATCTTTACTAAATAAAGACTATAAATTTTAAACTTCAGTTGATATTCAAGTAAAACTTTTTTAATAAACCCCCAAGACTAAACTAACTCATCTTAGTAAAATTACTAAAAATTTTATATTTATCTTATTTTACTGTAGCGTGGTTATATGCCAAAGCTAACATACCACACATCAGTACAGACTGATTACCAAAGGGTATGTAAAGGAGTAACAATCTCTTAGTAGACAGAAGAACTACTCATCCTCGTTTCAATCATGGTAAACACATTTTTCAGTTTAAATAATTACTGAAAATTTTTTATCTTCAGTAGTATTTCATCAATGGAACTACAGAATATTTCATATTATTATTAACTACCAATAGTTTCATTATGTTTATATCCCAGAACCGGTTATATGGCTATAGTACCCATTCATTTTCTTTTTTGAAACAACATAAATAGCATCCCCTACCACGACATTTAACAGTACAGAACCAATGTGCATTACCATCCAAGTTCCGATTGACTGAAAGCTTTCCTCACTTAAGGTTGTGGTTTTGGCCTTTTTTGGAACGCACAATAAAAATAGTTTAATACTTTTTCCTGGACAAGGCTTTTAAATAAGAAAAAGTTATTGCCAAATCATTAAATAAAAGCACTGCCAATATTGAGCAAAGATTAAGCAGTAAGTAATTGTTCTGAGAACAGCTGGAAACATAGAATTTTCACTAACACTAGAAGTGCAGGTAAAGATCAGAAGGAAGTATAACCAAAACTGTATGTATTTTTTCTTGAGAATTCAGTTGCCTGTAAATATTTTCCCCATCCCCTACCCCAGTGGCTGAAAATGCTGAGATGAAACTTGTGGGAAGCTTTCATATTGCTACCAGCTTGCATTTTGTGATACAAGTTCCTTGCGATCTCAAACAGTACAAGAATTATGCATTGTCATCTCACACAGCTATTTCATTAAATGGCTGTTTAAACACACATTTTGAAAAAAAATTCTATTGATGAAACAAGATTTTTCAAGTAGCACTTTACTTTGGTGTGAGCATGTAATTTGATGGTGGCCCACCACTCCAGTGTTCAAGGGGTAACACAGAAGCACAGTGAAAGCTAATATTCTACACTCTTTAGTAAAGTTGTGTCAATAATTACATTAGCTCTGTGTTCTATCAGATTTAAACACCTACACGTACAAATCTTGTGCCTAACTTTACAGAATATATGAGAAGTTATTCTAGTGATAAAATAAGCTAAAACCTAAAACTGTTCCTGTAAATGTTTTCACAATTTCACAAATAAATCCAGGTATTAAAACTGAAAGGAGGTGAAAGGTAATTAAGTAAATTGACATAGTAATTAAGATGTCAAAGTTACCAATAAAGTCAATATCAATAATAATATCAATAATGCAAATAGTTCATATCTGTACATTGAGGGAAAGACTTTAACTATTTAACACTTTGTACAGCAGTGATATTTTTCTGTACATTTTCAACTGAACTTCCTTGGTTCTGTTTTTTACCTGCTCTTCTATTCATAATGCAAATTCAGTGTTTCCAGCTGTTCTGGAACAGAACAACTGTTTACTGTTTATTATTTCTTCCGCATTTGCCTTTAAAAGCTTCAGATTACTAGAGATGCTGTACCAAATTTTCTAAAGCAAATCCATTCTATTTCCTTGTTCTACATTACTTACACCTTTTCAGAATATTTATGTTGTTTTTTTTTTCGAGGAGAAAGATGCACAAGCTTGGGCTTTTTCTAGGAAAATTCTTGAAAATAAGTAGTCTCTTTAAAGGCTTGTCTGATGAGTTGTTGACTTTCTTAAAGAAAAAATACGATTTGCCTGAAGTTATGCAAATCAGGTTTAAACCAGTCCAGCAGTGGCAAATTAGCAACAATACTGTGGTTAGAAAACAAAACACAAGATCTCATCAATGTTGGCTTCTATTATTGAAGATAAAAACGGTTATAGAAAATTACCATTAAAGACTGTCCACACAGACAAAAATCCCAGTAAGTTTAATGATACATATAAAGGCTCAGAGTCACAAGTTTTCCAAGTTACTGTGCATCCACTGAACTGCAGTCACTATTCAGGTCGATGCTCAGAGCCATTGGCAAAAAGAAGTGATTTGTTACAGGTTCCAAAACTTCCCTAGCAGACTAAGAATAGGCTAATCAGATAACTCTCATAACTTAAACAGACACTTTACAGTGGATCTGTAAAAATAAAATGCAGTTAACCTAGGTCATCATACACTGTTGTATAAAACTACAGCAGTTTAAGAAGTAACTAGAACTTATTTTGTTCACCAATGTACCATTTTTATCAATAATATAAATAATATTGTCATAATAGTACAGTGTCAGACTGTATGACTACTGGTATAGTCAGAGATGACAACGACTTGCACAAGCATTTCAGGTAAATACTGGGTATTTAAAAACACTATACTTAATCAGAAAAAGGACATCTCTTTTTTGTATCAGGCAACTTAGATATTAGAAGATAGCATTAATTTTAAATTACTCTGAACCAAAAAATCACTTAAAATTATATATACCAGTTTCCTTCATAAACCATTTTTTCACACTGAACACCTAAATGTTAATTTATAAAAGAATTCAGAGCCTTGAAATCTTGCTCATCTGGGAGCATGTCTACAATAACTTTACTAATTTTACAGTTCATTTACTACATTTTTGTTTATGCTTCCTGTTTACAACTCTCTTCCAATATGCTAAACTACACTTTTAAATTATTAGTTTACTAAGCATACAAAAGAGTAATTAGAGCATTATGCAATTAGCACCACATAGACAAAAAACCTTCATATATGTCCTTGAATCTCTTATCAAAAGACAACAGAATATCATGTAAGAAAACAAAAAGTGTCATCTTACAGCCGGTATTTCTAAAATGAAAGCAATTACAACATTAAACTTACCATGGCTGTAATTTCAGGAAGTGAGTAGTACCGTCCACACATCTTACTTTTAGGCAACATTTGTCATTCATGTATCCTAAACAACCTCATTTAATATGTAACCATTTTTTCCCCTTTACAGAGGGAGCAACAGGAATTAGGGTGAGGCACGCTGTAGAAGATCATTTACCAGGCCAGACACAGCGACACAGCACAGGTTCACCAAGTACCTTTACAGAGTGCCTCCTTCCCGGTTCACAGCTGTCATTTCCCTCCTTTCTGAAGTTTTATAAAAGATACTTCTTAATAAATTATAGCCTCTATTTTGCAGTCGAGCTTGCGAAAGCCTGAACATTAGAACAAGAGCATTGCAAAAATGCATTTGCCAGACAGAACTAATAAGACCAAGGCAGATCAGACTACCTGCCTAAGTTACTGCTGAAAGAAGAACATTCTGTACAGTATTTTCAACTTCTTGATCTTGACTATTTCACTAACCCTGAAAGACACACCATGGGGTGGGGGAGGGAGAGGTTTATGCTTCTAAACCTCACGAGAATAATTTTTATCCCGTAAAGTTCAAAGCTTTCACATTTTAACTCTTTTTGTCTATGTTAAATCCAGGTTATCAGGACAATTAAACAAATTTCATTCATTTTCTATACTCTTCTGGGCTATTACTACAGACAAAAAATGTAATCTATACTGGACCAAAACGAGAGGAGAGCTAGACGATCCACAAATAAAAACAAAATGGAAAACTGTAAACACCCAAGAAAAAGCAGTGAAGTTGCTGGTTTAATAAGGAAAGAAAAGGGCCACTGCCACAAAACCCAGCAATCTTTTCTCTTGCCCCAGACATAACAAAGCACCACCCAGTCAGAGCAGCACACAGTGAAAGTGATCCATTCTATCGAAGCAATTTCTGGAGCCCCTATTTAAGAACCCCTTCGGAGTACGTATGAATTAATAATTCAGCTGGAAATACCTGTCAAGAAGCAGGATGTTCTGTGCTACTGTACCTACAGCAACCCCATCCGGCCAAGAAAGCCAGACGTTACCTGTCCACAGGGCTGACACCACACCGCAACCTCACTTTACGGAGAGAAAGAGAACCCCACGGGTAACAGGCGGCTTGGAACAGGACATGCCTGTCCCAGCTTCCCTGTGAGGGGGAATTACAGTGCCGTAACCCCAGGAGCTCGAAGCCGTTGGTCACGGTCCCCCACAATGCCATCGGGAAGGTCTCCCTGAGCGCCCACACCGCACGGTGTGCCATACATTCCCACGGCGCCCAGCGAAGCTGCGGCCCCCTCAAGTCCCGCGGGGGCAGGGATCCCTTCGTCCTTCCCTCGCCTGCCCAGGGAGCTGCGGCATCGCTTCCTGACGCCTCCCTGAGGCGCATCTTCCCCCGCGCCCCGGGCCCGGTGCCTCCCTCCGCACCCACCCCGTCCGCCGCCGTCGGAGTCCCGGCCTCAACCCTCACACCCCTGCGGTTCTCACCTCCATCCCGCCGCCGGGCCGGCCTTTCCCTNCGCCGCCTGGCCGGCCTTTCCCTGCTCTCCCCTGCCCTCCCCGGCCCCGCTCCCCGGCGCTCGACCCCCCCCCCAGGCTCTGCCCGGGCGGTTCCTCCCTCCGCGCCGCTCTTCGCACCGCGCCACGCACGCACGCATGTACGCATGTACGCACGCACGCACGCGCTGGGCGGAGCGGCTCCTCCCGGTTTCCCCCGCCGCCGCCGCCGCCGCCCGGCCCCAGAGCTGCCTCGGCAGCTCCGCCGCAGACGCCTCACCTGCATCGACGCCATGATGGATCCGCCTCCTCCCCCCTCCCCTCTGCGCCGCCTCCGGGACGGCCCCGCCCCGCGCGCTCCCCGCTCACGTGTCTGCGCCCGCCCTCTGAGCGGCCGCGCGTGCGCGGGGTGAGGGCGGTGCGGGCTGGCGGTGTGTGTGAGTGCCCGCTCCCGCCGCCCTCGCCGGCTGCCAGGGATGTTCTCCCGGTGCTGCCCATACCGTGTCCGCCGTGTGGCCGGGGACTGAGCTGCGCGATGTCCAGCACCGCCACCCGCGGGGGCGGGAAGGGGTTGACCCCCCGCCGGCCTCTGTTTTGTGCAGGTTTTTAGAGCTGTATGTGCAGAGCCTTTAAAATGGTTTGGTTAATGCTGACTGTGCCCCTCCCTTTTGTGGGTTTCTCCGGGCTTCCCTCAGGCCTGGTAAGCCCCGGCGCGAGGGTCGTGGAATCATAGAACCACAGAATGTTACGGAGTGGAAAGTGACTTTAAAGATCGTCTACACCAACAGCCTTGCCATGGGCAGGGACACCTCCCGCCAGACTACGCTGCTCAGAGCCCATCCAACCTGGCTTTGAACACTGCCAGGGATAGGGCATCCACAAACCTCACTGGGCAAACTCTTCCGGTGCCTCACTACCCTCCCCGTAAAGAATTTCTTTCTGATACCTGAGCCGAATCTCTCCGCTTTCAGTTTGTGCTATTACTCCATGTCTTATCACGAGATCCTACCACAGGCCGGCCTTGGGGTCGGCGGCCGGCGCTGCTCCGCGGGCTCAGGGCCGCGGGAGGGACGCTCGGCACCTGCAGCGGGGGAAGGGCTGCTGGGACCCGCGGCGCTGGGCGGCTCTCCTGGTGAGGGGCTCTCTTGCTGTGGACTTCGCTGTGTGCTACTCTGCCACAGATAATCTGATTGTCCTGCACTGGTGGTCTGGTGATGTACATGCCCAAATTAATGTGGGTATATTTTTTAGTCGGAGCATTTTTGGATTCTATGTTTTCCTTTCCTGGACTGGAATAACCCCTGTCCTTTGCACCAGATGATTTTGCCATATCTATGTAGGTGAAAATAAACAAGCAGCACTCAGTAGAGTGACCATGTGCAATCAATAAATTAAACAACTTGCGGAAACACACTTCATAAATCTGTTATACCTGCTGTAGTATTTCGGACTTAACAGATCCTCAAGATAAACCTACAAAATGTTATCCAAAGACAACTGTCTTGGGGTGACATTATGATAATCCCGTATCCCCTATCGTCTGCTTTATGCTCAGACAACAACCTATAAAATTTATAATCCCAGTGGTTATGTAAAACTAAGGATTTAACAGAGAAATTGATTTTATAGGTCATTATAATCTTCATGTCCCCATCGCTCTTGCTGCACACTCCAAAAACATTGAAGCCCCTCTCTGTCCCTTCACCATCCTCCTGTCTGATGATGTTAAAAAATCCTTGGGTCACTTCTGCACAGTGGTAGCCCCTGATTTTTTCTTCAGAGATGGCCTGATATGTAAACAACAAAATTATTGAACAATTGTTTGCAGTTTGTATTACCTTTGAAATCTTCTTCTTTAATTTAGACCTCTAGAAGGGTTCTGCACCCAAAAGCCTGCCTTCCTTGTTCAACCATATTATTTAGTGTGATGCAAGTACTACCTCTATGTTCAAGCTTTACCTTCTAGTATGTTTTTAATATCGTTAACTATGGAAACAGATAACTGGAAGAAAACAAAACACAGCAAAACATGGCATCAGCTTCCAACTGTTATCCAGTATCAATAGTGTTGTCGATGTTAAAGCAAGCATACAAACTTCTGGGGTTTGCTTAAAAGGCAGAGCCCTTTAAGCAGAAGGCAGCAGCAGGAGTAATCTTATCCTCTGAGGTAGCTGCAGAAGCGAACAAGCCCCTTGGCTTTGTGGGAATTTGCTGAAGATGGAATCAATATATGTTGATTTTTGAGAAGGAAAGGAGATTAGCCTACCGAAAGTAAGGATGGGAAAAGTATTGCCATGTAAGCTGCATCCTATACATTTGTCTTCTGAATTCAATTCTTATTCACAAACTATGGGCTCCTGATGCCATGCAACTTGACATGCTCTACTGTGTTTTCTCTGGAAGTCAGTATTTATTACTATATGATTTTGCAAGGCCATTTAGGTTGTAGAGGATTTATTGCATTAAGTAGCCACACAGAACCTGGTAAAGGTTTCTCTTTCTTGCATTCTTCAGGACTAACTTAGGCTGTTACAGCATTAAGTGGAACATTGCTATTTCTGTTTTACTAGTTGTTGTTGTTGTTTTGCATGATCCAAACATATGTTTATCCTAAAATACATCTCTTAATGCCATATGCCACAAAGATAGCAAGAACATCAAGTTTAAGCAATGGACATGTGTTCAGTTATAAACATGGACATATTGACTATCTGTGTTGATGTAATCACAGTGAGATAAAACTGATTTCAAACCATTATATTCAGTTTCTTAAGCCTCTTCCAGAAACCTCTGTTGTAGGTCAGAAGATGTAAAGCAGCCTAAGCTTATGAATGCCAGAACACTTCATAGACTGCAAGCTGGTTTTGTGTGGAAAGATCAGCCTTGTGGTGTTAAGCAAACTGCACTCAGTACAAATATGACTTCTACTCTGTAATAAAGAAAAATTATCTCGGGATGAAAAGCCACCTTTGCAAAAAAAAAAAAAAAATTGTTTTTAACTGCCCTTATGTTCAAGAAGTCTTTTTTTACCTATCACCTAGAGCTTTTCAATATTAAAAACAAGGCCCCTACTACATTTTGCACTAAAGTATTGTTTACCAAGATAACTTCACCTATGCTGCAAATCTCATTCCTGAGGATAGCCGGTGTGAAAAACAAGAGGCAGTTTGTCCTGCATATAAATAGAGCATGAGTTAATTACTACCTACTCAATCTGAACTGGGTATGTAAGTAACTAAAGCATTATGGTGCAGCTGAAACTTGTGGGCAGAATCCCCCATCTTTGAATTCACTTGCAGGAAAGTTTATTCTTACAGGACTAGCAAAGGTGTCTTTTATCACTGTTGTCACATCTTTATTTTTTAAAGTGTCATGCAATGCCTAATATATATGTGAAACATTTTTAGCTCCTTGTCATCACAGGAATAGGGGCATCTGGAGAATTATCCCTGTGTTTTGTTGGGATTTTTCCCTTTCCTCATTTCTTGGTAACCTGGCTTGTGTGTAGTGCTATAGGGATTAGGGAATCAATCCCATAAGCACAGTAAGAAAACAAACACTATTATCAGACTCCCAGCAAGGATTTATATGAATATCAGTATTTTCTTATTAAATTATCCAGTAATCGCAGTAAGGAAAGGCCCTAATTCCCAGAGAAGGTAAATTTCACTAGGAGTTGCTTATTGTAATTCGGTTTTCATTCCAGTGTTGACCTTTACCTATGCAAAACATAGAAGAAAATACTTCTGGAATTATCCCTTCCTGATCTGTTGCAGATGTAGAAATGGATAACACAATAGCTGTTTGCTTTTTAAAAAAGAAAGCTTTAATATTTAGCTAATGCAGTCTGATCCTTCACCAGTCAACCTAAGTTTTGCCAGAGACTTCAAGGATCTGAAGCCTGGGTCCCAAATATTCAAAGCTTCAGGGGTAAGAGAAATGTAATCTGTTATCTTTATTATTTCAGAGGCTATCTTACACCGGTCTGATCAAATATATGATTATTACTCACATATTGAAAACATATGGAGCAAATAATGAAAATTGTACCTCCTACTAAAAGTGTTTTGGTAAATATTCTTGAAGTTGACCTAAAAATCCAGTTTTCTTCAGAGTTTGCATAACCTTATACTTACAGGAAAAATGTAACTAATGTTCAAATTGCATTTCTTAGATAATTTTCTGATATACCAAGACAGTTTCACAAAGGTCAAATATAATTTTTGATTAGGATGCCTATAATTTTACATTCCTTTCCCTGTGTTGTCCATAATGTTTTCTAACATCACTGAACATTTTTTTCTTCTTCTCTCACTTTTTTTTTTTCCTGTATCATTCTTCTACATACTGAACTGCCACTGCCTGCTTCTTTTATGATTCCTGCCAGTAAAGTGACATAGGAACTCGATTTCTTTTGCCTGTGTCCACTGTACTTTTTAGCTTTCTATCTTGACTCCTTTCACAGAAGTCAACCGTACATTCCCCGTTTTACTCAAGTGGCATCACAACCGTAATCTGCAGAGCCAGGACACTGCATCTCCTGAGTGTGGAGGATTCCTTGCCCCTCAGATGAATTGTGTCAACTGCTTCTTCCAATCCTACCTGCCAGTTTAAGAAAGGACACTGAGTTTAAAAAGTCTGTGAAATGAAGATCTTATAAAGAAGCTTGATGCACCTGCAGAAATCATCAACTAAGGATGCAGAGTCAAACCAAGACAATATTATATCAAGAATATAAAAGTAATAAATTGCACACATAGCTAAAAATTAAAATAGCCTAAATTTGCAAGATAACTTTCAGCTGTTGAGATTTTATTGCTGTTTTATTCCTCAGTGATTATGTAGGTTTTTCATCAAGAGTGTATTCCATTTTCATCTTAGTTCTTAATAGTAACACGTAAAATGTAATTTCCATCCTGGGACTTTCAAAGGGATGAGAAGAGGCTAAGGAAAAGTCTCACCTTGTTCCTAATCTGCTTCAAGTGCAGTTTCTGCAGAAGAGGGTAATCTTGTTCTGAGATAACATATGCCTCCATTTCTTCTCTTGTAGAGGATTTAATAATTTTGCAGCCACTGCATGCTCTGTGGCTTTCATCTTATCCACAGGAAGACTAAACCACCAAAGTAATTTTCCATCAGAGCAGAAAAGAGGTTTTCATATTATGTGGAGATACAGTTGTAATTACTGCAGGAAAAGAATGGAGACATAGGCCCAGGGAAGGGAGTGGAATTGCCTGCTTTAGTAATATGTAGAATCACAGAATGGATCAGGTTGGAAGGGACCGCAGTGGGTCACCTGGTCCAACTTCCCTGCTCAAGCAAAGTCATCCCAGAGCACATCGCTCAGGGTTGCATCCAGGAGGTTCTTGAGTATCTCCAGTGAGGGAGACTCCACAACCTTTCTGGGTAGCCTGTTCCAGTGCATGGTCACCCGCACAGTAAAGAAGTTCTTCCTCATATTCAGGTGGAAATTTCTGTGCATCAGTTTCTGTCCATTGCCTCTTGTCCTATTGCTTGGTACCATGTGCTGTAATTACCAATTTGTAGTAATTGTCAAGCCATATTTTCAGGCACCAGTAGTCCTCTCTTTTAAATGCTGTAAAGATAAATACTTCTAAAGATAAAAGCTGTAAAAATTTAAGGATTTTGTAGGACCTAGACTCAATTAAGTAGATGAATGCATTAAAAAGTGTAACATTATGTAATTATTAAAAGTTCTTGCACATCAAAAGCATCCACAGCCCATATAAGCAGGTTGATTACTGTGTCTGTCAAATCCAAGTGTTCACAAGCTGCTCAGTGATAATACCCCCAAGATTCAAATCTAATTATAATTTAGTAATTTTATTTTACCTTTAAAAACTGTGAACTGGAGGCTTCTCAAGTGACCCTCAAGAGTTACATGAATGTTCATGTTGTTGGTAGGAATGCATAGAAGCGACTCTGACTTCATAACCAGTGAAGAAGATACTGATAAAGAATAGTCGCAATTAAGTAGCTGCTTGGTTCTGCCAGTGTAGAAACAAGATAAAACTCGTGGAAAAGAGGCATCTCGGGTAACGTCTGCAGATGTCTGATAAACTACCACAGTTCCCAAGGGCTGAGAAGCAATTCCTCCAACTGTGCACATCAGACTGCACACTGCCCTCACTGGACCCTGCGCACTACTTAGGGAGCTTGCAGGATTTCATTTCACAGGCCTGTACGCCAAGATGACACTGGTCCAGCCTGTTGGTTTATTTAATGTCCCTTGGGAAAGACAAGACTTCATATGGGATATGATTACCATGAAACAGAGCTATGATATAAAACCAGAATGGGTGAGCAATTAACTTGACTATTTCAGCTGAGTATTTTCAGATGGTTGTCTCCTTAAGTCACAGTTGTTTATTACAAGTCAAATATCTATGACAACTGTGAAAGCAGCTTAAAGGTTAAATATTGATGTATCATTTTCGTGTTTCATTTGTAGCAAACTACAAATAATTCTGACTCAATTGGAGTGTCACTTCTGAAAAATATTATATATCAGCTTAGTATGGTAATGCGGGAAGCTTTTCCCTGTATACAAAGAGAAAATAAATCCTTTTTGCCAAATGCATAAAAATTCTAGATATTTTTCAGGCTCGGTGATACCAGCCAAAATTGAGAACTTTTTAATATAAGAGTGAATTAATCTGCATAACAGGCATCCCATTGTTTTGCTAGACAGAGTAAGAAGAATTTGTAGCAACATAAGATATGCATTATGTATTATTTATGGTTTTGTGTAGTGGTGATTTGGTAGATAAAAGTTTTCTATTAGTGTAAATAGGATACCAGTGGTATTTTTTTTCATGGGAAGAAAAGCCTTTGCTACGAATTCTCACCTGAAAAGGCAGTTTTAAACACAAATTCACATTAATAGAATTAACAGTATTTGGTTTTAACTTCAAAGTAACTTCTGGATGAAGAAAGAAATTAACAACGAATAAATAAGTAATAGGATTAATCCATGCATGTATTCCCAAAAACCTAATGCCACAAAACTATCCTGAAAACTAGCAACTTTAGCACTGTACAGTAGACTTTAATTTATCTAAAAGCTCTCAAGTTGTTGCTATCACTGATCTAAAAGGCAGTACATATTTCAGGGACAATTTTAATTTAATTCTCCAATTCTACCCTCAACAAGTGAGACTACAAAACATTACATGACTAACATCCTGAAAACTGTCTGATTACGAAAGTTCAGTAGGATAAAATGTTGAAGTACTCCATTTGTCAAAGAACAATTATGATCTT
This sequence comes from Dasyornis broadbenti, assembly GCA_013397935.1. Classification (NCBI taxonomy): domain Eukaryota; kingdom Metazoa; phylum Chordata; class Aves; order Passeriformes; family Dasyornithidae; genus Dasyornis; species Dasyornis broadbenti. The sequence goes on from VZRN01002045.1 coordinate 1,288,186, forward strand.
GCAACTCTGATCTCCTCCCATTTAGCGTGGGAGGAAAATCCTGTATTCTGTAAACATAAAACAGTAACATGGCAATGACAGAGAGATAGATCTTTTTTGCTGTTGTTTTTTTTATCTCAGTGACCTTTCTCCCATAGAAATTGCACAACCTACATTTCAGATGCAGCATATGCAAAGCTTTATTTCATGTCACGTAACACTTGTTAAAACTTGATAAAAACTCTGTTCCTTTCTCTGTGCTGCCTTAGTGAATGACACTCAAGCTTCACAGGAGGCTGACAATAAACACAGAATCTACTTTGTGCTCTTTTCTAGCTCATCCGAACGTTGTGCCACACATGCAGTTCACAGCATTGGTTATCTTCCCACAAGACTGCCATCCAATAAGCTACATTTAAAAAGAAATCCAATTCCAATCTAGTTCATTATTTGTCAAAATCCTTCAAAAGTTGAACTTTTTCCATGGAGAAAAAATCCCTAAAGCCCTTTTTACTTTTTTCCTAAAGCTCTAGTCTTATCTTTAAAAACAAGCATCCCATCCTAGTTTAATTTCCAAATCCACTCAATCTTTTGTTCCTGCTATTTTTATCTTACTCAGGTGTTGAAATTAAGTTTATACCACAGCTTTGACCCTTAGTTTTTAGGTAGGAATACCGCTACTTCTCATTGTGCTTTTGTTGACTTTGCAGTAACTGTTACTCCCTTACATTACATGCAACATTTGAGACCTGACAAAAAACAACTAGGAATACAAAACATGGACTGAAAAGTTAACTTTTCTGTCCCACTAAATTTTGTCCACTTTATCACATAAACCAACAGATTCAGGCAAGTTGGTTGCATTGATTGGGAACACCCTATCAATGGGCAAAGGAAAAAGAAGAAAGGGGGAAAAATCCAAACAGTCACTACTGCAATTTAGGCCTCTGAAATAAAATACATAGTGATAAAACAGAGACAGAAGCAACCAATTTTTCAAATTTCCTACCGTTGAGAAGTGCATTTCTGATACTGTGTTCAGTATCTGTGGAATATAATAGCACAGTGAATCCTGATGGTGAATCCTCCTTTCTTCGAAAGCTCAAAACCAAAAAGGAATTTCATGTCTTGTGGAAGGGAGTTTTGATCATTCTAGATGCACAGACTATTTCATGCTGGAGACCATCAGAGACTTCTTCAGCAGCTTATACATACTCAAATGATGACAAACCGTAATGCAGGATGACTCTTCTCATTGCTTACAGTTCATAAAGAATCTGCATGTTTTAATGGCTAAATCAGCAGTTCAGTTTAAAATTTGAACCATCAAATAAAGGACTACCTTTCTAAGTAAAAGGAGTACAATGGGACACTTGAAGTTTTCAAAATATTTCCAGCAGAATATCCTTGAAGTATGCTTGAAAGTATCCTGTTCAAGGCTGTTCGGAAATACCATGCCTTTTTAGTACTCAGTGCTGAGAATTGTGGATACTTGTAATCCAGCACAAAGATATCTAAATACTTCAAATCTAAGAAACTCTTCAGAACTATGAAAAAGCCCACCACCTTTAATTTTATACATGCAGTTTCACAACCTATTACCCAAATACTAATTACATTAGCAATTTGCTTACCATATAGTATAGCCATGAAAATGATGACTCTGTATGTGAACATTTCCTCTGAGGAGTCATAAATCAACAGAAACACAGGTTTAAAAATTTTCAACTTTGAAATTTATTTAGAACTCAGGGGTTAAGCGTGGTAAGTTTCCAATTGTCTGATAATAGCATACCCATTTAACTATCATGGAAATTGCACTAACTCCCCCTGCCCCCCTCCCCCTTAGAAATCTGGTTTGTTTTAACAGCCGGTGGTTTTGCAAATAGTGCACTCTAGGACACTACTGCAATTCCTGAGTGTTCAAAGCTACTGTATGATAACATTAAGCTGAAAGAAAACCAACAAAATTATTATTCAGAGCTAAACCAGGTACTTTACCTTACTGCTGAAGTACAGAATCATAAAATGCAATGTATTCTAACAAAATTAAGGAAATTGTTTTAGAATGCTTAAAAAGGGGAAGAAAAAAAAGAAAAAACCCACGATTTTAAAAATTACATCCTTTTTGCTTTAGTTTAAAACTAAATAATTTTTAGCCTCAAGACTATTAAAAATGGCCAGTGGACTTAAGACTCGCTCAGACTGATATGCAGTTGTGACTAAAATATCCATGGTGGTATTCCTTGACCTTTTAGGGTATTCCTAGCAGCTCAAACAAAAACAGCGTAACAGGGTATCTCTGGTTTATCATTCTAGTGCTCTTGAAAATGAGTTACTAACAGCACTGACCAGAGTGCTTACACATGGGATTTCAGACAATCACCCTACAATGCACTTCAGCTTTACTGTGCAAAGCCAATTTAGTCACAAACATCCCCACATTAAACACATTAAATTGTGCCAGAGTATGTTTTGTGAATGTCAACTAATCTATCAACACACCAACAAATGTGAGCATTGTTTAAGCCCAGAATAAAATTTCATTTGTCAGAACTGACATTCTCCATGGGCAGACTGCATAGGCTATCTAAGTTACTAGTTTTCATCCAGGAAAATCTCTCCCAAGTTGTATTTATGTTGACAAACAGGGTTAGAGGAGTTTCAGCCCTCTAACTTAGCAGTGAGTTAAAATATCAAGAAAGAGATTCCACCATCAGTTGGTGAAATTTTTCCATGATAGACCACAATCACTTCTTGATCAAAACAAAGCTGATGCAGTGGCAGCAGATGGAAATGCTAATTACATTGTTGTTGCATCATTTCTCATGATGCATTAGTTTTATTCTCATTTACAGATGATTTTAGCAGAAGGATTCTTCAGGCTGCAGCTGAACAAAATGCAACTTCTTGTCTCAAGTTGTTTGTTTTCTTTATGGAAACTTGTTTTGAACAAAGAACTGATAGTACAGGCAACTGCCAGCAGGAACTACCAAAGGATAATGTGTTCCACTCTAGTATTGTGTCAGTGGCTTGCCAATCCTTTTCCCCTAAAATATTTGTAAAAACATTGGAAATACCTATGAAATTTATAAAACAGCTCCTAAAACATCTGCTTAATGTCCTTTCTTTCAAATATAAAAGACCTCCACATTTCAGGGTCTTTTGCTATGGGTACAAGGGAGAGGTCGAGGAAGAGGTAAAAGGTAGGACAACTTCTATCTTTTCAGTTGCTATGTTACAAAATTTAAATGGCTACTACTCTAGAGATTAAATACAGACTTTACATAAACAATCAGAACAATGGAAATAAACCATAACTAAAGCCATATAAAATCCTTTTCAGGTCAGTGACAGTATATTAATAACCTTATATGTTATATAGAAGATAATATACACAGATTGCAACAGTTATTTTCCCCCTTAAAAGCCACTGTCAGTAGGATCACAGTCTAACTGTACAGACAAGTGACTGGAATATTTGAAATTAACAGGGTAAATTTAATTGATAAAAGAAAAAAGTATACAAGTTGCACATGTCTATACTATAACTTAAAAGCCTTAAGCATTCTCCTACGTACTCCACTTTTAACCTAAACGGAATATCACTGACAGTATACAAAGAGGGTACTACTAATCTAGTTAGTGTAACTATGCTACAGGACAGCTATCTTACAAAGGAGATTAAGTTCAGATGTTTAGAAACTTTAAAAATAAGAGAAAGCTAGAAACCCTAAATAGCTACTCAAATGTAACTATAATTACCTTTTAGAGAGTATTAGACTAAACTGCAATATTTGCTATGGTCATTGTATGAAAAGAAAGTTCTACCACACCTAAAGGATAAGGCATAGCCATCTACTAATTGGCATATTTGTTTATTTGTCTCAGTTTGTGAAAAGGTCCTTATTTGTGTAAGCAGCAAAACAAACTCCAACTGAATGATTGCTATATGCAAAAGAACTAAAGGCAATTGCCTCTGCAGTGAACTTTACAGTTCTCAACAGCACACACGCAACATGCTATCTGAAAAAAGTTACTAACTGAACTACATGTATTAAATACTGAAAAAAGTTTTACATTTTTTATTATAATTTATTTTATTTAACAATCTAAGAAGTTTGCAGCCATCAGAAGTTCCAGTGCAATTTCGGGTGCAATTGGGAATTCAGGAATCTCCGTAGAGCTGTTAGTATAGCGGACCTTGTAGGTGAAATACATGCATACTTTGGATAGGACATGGGATGGGATCTCTCTAAAATTGACTTCATTTGTTTCATTTTCTGCAAACTGTCCTGTAGAAAGAAAAAAACAACACAAGAGAACACCAAACTAGAAGTCAGAATCTCAATTCACTACAAAACGAAGCAATTTACCATACTAATACAATGCATTCTAAACAGATCTATGTAAGTCTCATATTCCAGGGTATTAGATTCTTCATTGTAAAGCAGGATGTGCCACATTCAGAGCCGTCAAGAATATTAAGATACCTTGCATTATGAAATGTTTATTTTGGCTGCAGTCTATTAACAACATTCTGGACAACTACACCAGAAATTTACGTTTACTTCCAATATAGCTGATAGGTGCTCTGAAACGGTAATGTGCTTAACTCTAAGAGCCATCAATCCAAATTTCTAGCTGTCTTATACAAGGGGGGAAAAAGGGTTTCTAGATGTTTCATATCTGCATATGCACACTTATCAGTAGTCCCTTCTATGACCCAGCAGCTTTGAATTTCTCAGTTTCAGGCAGATTTGACAAGAGGGTTGAAACCTCAAAGACACATGAACTTAATAAGCTGTGAAAACAGAGAGACAGCAGGGACAGGGAAACTCTAGTTTTACTGGAGGAAAGTTTATATACAGTATGAGTTTATCCTTACTAGATATTAAAGAATTTATTCAAAGCTCAAATCTCAAAACACAAGTACATTCGAAATTAGCTTTCTATAGTGATTATGGAACCTGGATGATACAAAAGTTAGGATCCTATGGTTAGTACCAACAGAATTTCTATTATTTCTGTCTCTCCCTCATATCTCTGGACTTTCAACTCATTAAACTGAAAGACAGTATAAAAAAATACTAACATTAGCTCCATGTTTGTGGGAGACTAGCAATTGTCACTATTTCTGTGGGCATCCCCTTCTAGCTACAAAGCAGAGGTATTTACTAACGTCTAAACAGATTTGTGTGGAAATATCTGCATGCACTGAAGCCAATCTGGCTTGAATTTTAGTACAGGAACAGTTGGAAGCAAAAGAAGAAAACATATTGGCCATGTCACAGCACTGAAACAAAACACACATCAGTGAAATTACGACCTACTGAACTAGACAGAAACAGTGCTTTTCCTTGTGACCCATTTATCTTGCTAGTTTTTATATAAAATATTCTTGAATTTTGAGTCCTTTACAGAGTGAGTTTCTAGCCCTCTAAGCAGGCTACTTTGCCTCTTATTTCTTCACACTGAATAAATTCAGAGCAGGTCTTGTAACTATTCTTCTTAGATGTCTGAGAGGCTGACATGGACACACAACACTTTTTATATATTTTCAAATGCAACCATTAAAATGACAGCAGAACATTGCACTGAGAATTTTAATTGCTCAGTTTGCCCAAGTATTACTAAGTAATTTAAAAATGTATTAAACAAATAGATCTCTCCAGTAATCCCCCTCACCAGAATCTAAAAGAGAACTTAAAAATGACCATATTCAGATCTGAGCTTCACGTAGCCTACTGTGCACCACTCAAGTGGCCAAAGGTAAACACACAGGATAAGGGTACAGAAGAGAGAAAGCACTTGTGTTAACTTCTCCCTGTTCTCTCTCCCCACCTTTTTGGTCTTCAAGAATTAGTTCAGACACTTCTTAAACCAGATATAGTCTCATATATTCAGTAACACATGAGGTCCTTCCCTTCTGTAAGTTTATCTACGTTTGTCTCAATCTTAAGCTAACTCCCATCATTAAGCTCAGGAACTCCTTGCCATAGGATACTGTGAACATGTGGCCTTAGCCCCAGAAGGCAGCAAAGCACCACACAGCTGCTTGCTCATTTGCCGCTGCTGTGCACAAGGGAAGAGGAGAGGAAGGGTAAAAGCAAGAAAACTTGTAGATTGAGAGAAGAGAAACGAAACAAAACAAGTGACGCAAAGGTAATCACCACCTCTCATACGCAGACTGATGACCAGCCAGTAACCAAGCAAAAGATGGCTCACCTCCGTTTTTTACACCTCTTCCTTTTTCACTTTGGAGCAAGACATTATACAGCACATAATATCTCTTTCAGTAGTTCAGATCATGTGTCTGGTTGTGTTCCCTCCCAACTTTTTGCACACTCTCCTATCTGGTGATTGAGTGGGGGAAGAGTGAGAAACAGAGGAAGCCTGAACAGTGTGCAAACACCTTTCATCTAAAATGGAGGTGTGTTATTGCCACTGCTTTAGTCAAGAATCTAAAGCACAGAACTGTGTGACCTACTCTGAAGAAAATTAACTCCATATGAAATACCAGAAGTTCTGCCATGGATGAGGCAATAAAGAACTACCAGCTCCTGTTCATTTTGAACTTGACAGCCCCACGTTTATATAATACCCTCAAGTTCTCATACCATGGGAAACTAGTAGCAATGACACTGTAAGGTCACTAACTCTCCAAAAGCAGAGTCCAATTTTAAGTCTGGTACCACAATACCCCAACAGAGATAGACTGTTCTGCTGGAAACAGAAATGAGGCACGATGTGGAAAAGTTATCATTTATTCCAACTTTCACTTACTGCATTATAAAAATTCAAACTGTCCAAAAGTGAAAACAAAGAACATGAAGGTACCAAGTGTTCTGTACCTACCTGGTCCACTCAACATAGCTTTTATTGTTCCTGATGTTAATGCATGCTCTCTTTTTACAATGAACTCATGGCCATCAGAAGATATTAACTTCACATACATAGCATCTGGGCCCTCACACCCACCGTATGTTTTCTCTTCTCCATCTATAATGGGAAAAAAGGTAAGAGTTTCAAAACACAATATACTGATTCACATCACTAAAAATGCAAGTTGCAGTCTTTTCTATGACTATGTTTGCAGACCAAAGAACCCAATACCACCAGAAATGAGATGGAAGCATTTTGTGTATTTGAAGACAACTCTTCTGAAGTAACCAGCAATCTGTTTTAAAGTACGTATTTTTGCAAAAGTTGGAATTTTTTTATTAACATCTCTCCATCATCAAATTCTAACATGATTTCTAAAATCTACATAGGAATGAAATTTTCCTTTAGACATTCTCAAGTGAATTGAACATGCTACGGCTTCCTTCCATGAAGTCTATAGTCGTATTTATCATACTAATACTTGCTAAGAGTTTACTAAACACATATATGATACTAAAAAATACAGACATTGAGGAAAAAAGTGCTTTCTGAAGCACAGGTAAGAATAAAAGCAGTCAACATTCCTGCACTGAAGAAATGACATGAAATAAGATTCATCCTCCCTTACTGCCCAACCAGACCCAGAACCATATAGCAACAGTGCATACCCTGATGAATCTACACACACATAACCAATAGTTTTCAGTTGTCTGTGGAGAAATGAGTAAAAATAATCCTCCACTTACACTGCTGCTGTCTTTGAAAATTATCCTGACTTCACAGAATAAAATATTTGCCTTATCCCTGGTATAAGGAACATCTTAACCTGTACTCTTATCTGTGTTATAGCCTTTGGTGGTGACTGTGTTTTTTCTGTTTCCATTCTCCCTCCTGTTTCACTAAATACCTGCTCTCTACTTTGTTTCTCCAGAAGCTTTTATCCCCCTTCCCTTTTTGTTCCGTTATTTATTGTATCTCAACAGTGCTGCTTTTAAAAGTTGAATTACTGTTGCCAGTATAGCAAATAAAACATTCCCCCAATCAAGTTGTTCAGTGAATTTGAAATTAAACTTGAATTATTAGGTAGGTATTGCCAATTTTAATAAAGTACTGCCAGGGCCAAACATGCTATAATACATTCAGAAAAAGTATAGCTAAAACCAGAATCTGTCCAATCCTGTTTCATTAACCAGTCATTTGTAGAGGCAGAAACAACAGTTTCAGACATGTAGTCATATCACACACAATTTAATCTATCAGAAATTAGTCTGTATTATGATCTCTGAGCCAGAATTCAACAGGCTGACCTTAGTTAACAGACAAGCAAAGAATTATTTAAAAATTACACAGTGAAATTTTCTTGTCCACTATATAGAAGTTTAGTGCTATAAAAGTCTAAAGGCATTTCTATTTTGGCATGTACATTTTCAGAACTATGCATGTTAAGCAAGTAAAATTTTTTGTAAGAACAGATATGCTCTGAACAACTCTTCCAATAAATAGTCACTTGACAAAATTCTCTTGCAAAACATTTGTAGGAAGTTCCATAAACTTTTGAGGCTACAAGAAAAAGTGACAAGATAAACAATTAAAGTCTTAGAATCCACCTCCTCTAGCAATGTAAGAGAGAAAATCCTTCAAATCATAGGAAAACAAAAAAGACTCTAAGATTGTGAACTTACCCATTCTCTTCTTATTAAAAAAAAATGTTTCTTTTCAACTGCAGATTTTGCAATAGGAGCGTCTGAAAAAATACAAGTGGCAATATTTTGAGTCAGCAGTACAATTTTTAAAGTCTCCTTTACTTATTAGTCTTTATGTTACCATAAACACTCTTCCAAAAAGAATATGATGATACATAACATGCAATGTTGATGAGCAGTGTGCTTTGAAAACAGGAAACCAATGAAATTCATCAATGGGAAATGCAAACCCTCGACTTTGGCACCAATACCATCTGAAGGCCAACCTGCTGGAAAGCAGCTTTGCATAAATAGACCCAGGGGTGCTGGTGGACAAGTTGAACATGAGCCAGCAGTGTGCCCTTGCAGCAAAAATGGCCAACAGCACCATGGACTTTATCGAGAGCATTGCCAGAAGGTTGAGGCAGGTGACCCTGCCCCTCCACTCAGCACTACTGGGACACATCTGGAGTGCTGGGTCCAGTATGACAGACTGAACTGAGTCCTGCAAACGGTCACAAAGATGACCGAGGGATTGAAGCACTTGTCATATAAGGCCAGGCTGAGAGAACTGGGGTTGTTTAGGCCAGGGAAGAGAAGGCTCAGGGATCAGTCTAATCAGTGTGCACTAAATACCTGGCCTTCAACCTGTCCTTCACAGAAGATTATCTAGGTGATATTGGTAGTGGTATTGGGAACTGTTAATCTACTTCAGACATATAATGTAGGTATTCACATGGTAAGTTAACCACGTGCTTCCATAGCTTATGCACTGACATCTTGCTGCATGTAATACTTCTCCACTAAAAGGAATTTAAAGAGTTAGAGAAACTGAAACACTTACTTACAAAACAAATTTGGAATGTTCAGACACAACTTACATTTCTTTATCCTGAACTGCATCTTTGCTGTGGAAGAGAAAACTTTGGAAGAGAAGTTCCACCCACCCACCTGCTGCCCTAAAATTCCTTTCTTATCAACAGCCACTAGGCAAACATTAACCCAGTACAAATCAATGGTAGTGCTGTGTGCCCACATATTCAGGAAAATAGCACCAATGATTCTGGGTGGTCTCCCAGCTGATATCCAGGGTTGCAGGCAGTAAAGGGATCAGAATAAAGAGTATAGCCCACATTTACTCCCTCCTATGGTTCTGGTAAAAGTTTAGCAAAAAAATGTAAGCAAGCTGAGGAAGCTGCAAGATTTGGAAGAAGTACTACAGACACCTCTTTGCTATTGCTGATCGCTTCACTTCTCCACAGAACTTTGATGCTAGTTTATTCCATCTCTCTTTTTTCATAGCCACAAATATAAAATAGTCCAAATGTTTCCTCAAGCTTTCACAAGAAGGCGCTTTGTTATATACACCTAATGAAATTACACACACATAATCAACAGTTTTTAGTTGTCTGTGGAGAAATGAACAAAAATAATCCTCCACTTACACCGCTGCTGTCTTTGAAAATTATCCTGACTTCACAGAATATAATATTTGCCTTACCCTGGTATAAGGAACATCTTAATCTGTACTCTTGCAGGTGAAAAGTTCCTGAATTTAAGGCACATTGAAGAATGTTCTTTAAGAGTTAATTTGCATATGCTACAATAGAGATTCCCTCATATGGACTGTTAAATGCCTTCATCATTTTCAGTAATTCCAAGAACTCATCTAAGGAAATTACATTTGGGTGCTGGGACAGTTAGGGCCCAAAACCAGTAAGATCTTCCACCCTATTTCAACAGTTTTTGTAAACAGAAGTCAGTCATCTTATTGGAGAGTATCTTGTTGCTCCAGAACTGAAGGAGTATCTCACATTACTACTTCTACTTTGCAGAAGAGCATCACTTGTAGTACCTCTTTTTCGAGCCACCAAACCATTTGCTACATTCCAAAAGAGTAGTGAAACCACTTTTGATTTATAAATAGTAATACTTGAAAAAAAAAAACATCCAACACAGAAGTGATACCACTTTTTAGAACTGTTGGTGATGATGAAAATGTGCCTTAGTTTACAATACAAATAATGCCACGAAACACAGGAATAAAGACAAGCTAGTTAGTGAGAATGCAAATATATTAAGACCTTGCAAGGTAAAAGGCTAACTTGAGGAAGCTAAAACATTGAAAGATTGAAAATGGAGAACTGAATAACAGTCAACACAAAAAAAATTAAGTGTCATAAAAATACATAATGAGCATTTTAATAAATCAAATGCACCATCCCATGATTAGAGAGAAAAAAATACTGTAATTAACAAAGAAGAAAAAAATTGTCAGGCTCAGTGGTCTGAATTCAATTGTAGTAAAAAGTAAAACAGGATAAAAGTGCAGTAAGTCTTAGTAGCTTTAGGGCATGCTGAACTAATATAATATCTAAAAAATTATTCAGTCATTTTCCTTGGATAAAAGGAAACTCAAGATGCAATTTGGGCTCAGTATATCATCTGTGGTTAAATAAATGTGATGAGAGGTCATTTTTAAATGAGAAAGAACCTTTCTACGAGACTACAGTATATTGTTGCAAACACAAAACAACTGGACTAGAAAATAACTACTAGTTCCTCCAAAAAAGATAGTTAACTTTTTCAAAACAATGCTGCCAGAAGAAAATAGGTAGACTTGGATGAGATAGAAGTGGAAAGCATTGCAACAAAAACAGAACAAAGCATAACACACACAAGTGACCAGTCTTGAAAAATGGCATACTAGAAGCGACGTGAAATTAAGCGACATATGAAATGCAAGATTCCTGCATGGAGGGGCCAATACAATCTTCTTTCACACAATCAGGGCTTGTTATTTGGGGGTATAATCATTCTGAGGTCAACTATAAAATGATGCAGCTCTGTGGGGGCAAAAGGTAAAAAAAAGGGTGAGGGACAAAGAGGCAAATGCACATTGAGGATTACTTTGCAACAGAGATAGGGAAACATGAACACTGTTGCACATGAGCAAGAGCTTGTCTGGAATACCACACACAATTCTGAATTCCTGTTTTCAAGAAAAAGAAGTTTGAATTACAAGAACTACAGAGAGGACCTACTGATATGACCAAAGAGACTGTTTTATAGAAGAAAAATTAATCTTCCTTATTCAGCTTAGCAAAACTGGGATGAAGATAGATATAAAAATTCATCAAAAGGATAAACATCAGAGGGAAAACTATGCCAATATGATACTTCAGTTTAAGTTCAACAAATGAACATAAACAAAAAAAAAAAAAATAAAATTTATAGTGCTATTCCAGAATTCAAGTTTGGTTCTGAATATAGAAAATGCCCAAATCTTATTGCCAAAAGCAAAAGATGCAGAAAAGCCAACCTGCCTTTAATAGACATAATATGTTCTAATATATGATGCATTCAACATGTTAACAACGAACACACTGAGTTTCACTCAGTTTCTATTCTGATGTAATAATATGTCATTAAAAAAAATACCATGAATACTATTAGCAGGATAGATTTATTCCTGACAAAACATCAACAGCAGAGAGCCCAGAAAAATCAGAGTCAATGCGATAAATGAGGAGAAAAGAAAAACAAGAAACTCAGGAGCTCTGAAAAACCTAAAAAACCAGTAATGGCTCCTCTTCTGGATCAAGAAATGTTCAGTTTGTCATGACATTGTATGAAGATTAGAACATTTTCAAATGTTCTAATTTTTTCAGAAAAAAATGCACACAGAATATGAACCAAAAGGATATAGAAATACCTCCCACAAATTCTCACTTGTGCATATAGGGAGTATAAAAGATGTATGAAGTGAAATTTTCTGCACATTTTTTTAAATTGACAATGGCACGGCCTTAGCTTTTGAATCACAGGTCAAGTCAAGTGACTTTGTATGTTCCCTTCCAAAAAATTATTTTCTCCCAGTGTATTTCCCGTGTAATGTTTATTACAAAACATATCACTGTATTTTCCTTCTGCATAATGAAAGCAGCATAAATGACAAGACAATGTGAAGAAAGAGGCAGAGATTTCTGAATATGCCTGGTAACTACCTATATTTTAATTACTTTTCCACATTTTATAGCTGCCCCTGTTTGACTTCACCAAGACTACACCAATGCAGCTGTCAGGAAGAGAATAATCCAAGTTTTGTGAACATGTACTTTTTATATACTTTTGACTTGACTATTTCAGACTCCTGCAAAGAACTGCTAATTTATATTGAAGTACATCCACAATTCCACTTGCCCTTCAAGAAGCTTATGTGGCATTACCATAAGGTATCTCAGCTCCCCGCCTTTAATCTCAAAAATGCACATATATTAGGTGTTACTGTTCTCCTGCTTTGCCTCCTTAAAAAAAAAAAGACAAAACCTGCATTTATTAAGAGAAAGTTTACATAAAAGCAATATGCCACTTTTTAGTCAGAGGGAGAGTACATTACAACTAAACCCAGCATATTTGGCACAGAAACTTTCCAACCAGTCTAAAAAGGACTTCCTGCTGCAGAAAACATACAGTTATCATTAGATATTAGAGAACTGAAAATAGCCACAAGTTGCCAGAATATTGACACGTATGAGGTAGAAAGAATATAATGAAAGATCATAAAACTCAAACCATGGCAATTAAGCCACACAAGGCAAGCGTTCTTGTTTGCCTACTTTAACATCTTCTTCCTACACCTCTAAGAAGAAATAGGATGGTGTAGTGAGTTTGGTCTGATCTCTTTCCTGCTTCTCTTGACCATCAAATGCAAGAACAAAACTGCAGTATGTCCACAACCATCCCAGCTCACTCCCAAAACTGCATGCTTATCTCCAAAGTTTGCCAGAATTTCCAGAATATCATTTCTTTGTATGTCTTGTATGTCAATGAGTAGAATAGATTTGAAGAACATAAGCTAATGTAGCTGAACACAAATGACCATTGCACAGCTTCCAGAACCCCACTGCTCTGTTCTCATTAGCGTAAGAAAACTGAATCTATGTAAACATTTCAAGCATTCACATTCTTTGGCCCCAAGGAAAACCCTTTAAGAACTCAGATTCTGGTTTAAGGAAATTCAAATGGCTTCCAACTCATTAGCTGCATGACACACACACAACTTTTGTATGCTTCAGTATACTGATATTTGTATCCTACACTATCAATTTCTGGAAAATGTGTGGCAAATGATACAAATGCCTTAATCAATTCCTAGGGTTGTTTAAAAGCCAAATGTGACCTTTTTTTGGTGTCATTTCTGTATCAGTAAGAGTTCATCAATTATCAAAAGCTGTTGTGCATTACAACAGCAGCATCCTACTACTCAATCCTGAATTCTACCCTGTCCTGTATGGTAACTTGTTTAAAACCACTTCTCTTCAGTTTAGCATTCATTGCTCAGTACACATCAAAAAACAATTAATGTAAGCAGGCATTGAAGCATATTTAGAACAAACATGAGGAGGAACTGGTACAGCATGATTTCCAAATCAGCTGATTCACTACTCCAATACTCTCAGGCACTAGAATTCAAATTTTTTGGGACGCACTGGAATGTGACAGTAAGGTGTACTACATGCAAATGCTAGGCGAGACAAACAGGAGATCTAGTAGGATACCATGCACAGAGTACCAAAGATCTTAGTTAAGACTTTCTTCATATCTAAGGAAACTTTCCTTTTCAGTAATTCCCCAGAATGCTTCAAGGAAAAAAACAGAAAACCACAAGCAGGGAAGTGTTACTATTTTCTTCCAAACATACAATAAAAGCCCTGTACTGTACAGCTCTTGCCATCAGAGGAAAAAAAGGCTTCTGGCACACTGCAAGATTTTATACAGCATCGATTTCTGGCCTCTTGTTTTAGGCATTCACCAAAAACTACTGTTATGCAAACTATCCCACAATGAAAATAACTAAATCCTGAACTTTTCTACGTGTAAAGAGAACTTGTCAAAATACATCAAAATGCCTTAATTTAATCTTACAAACCCCATACTTGTACGACATAACTTAAGCATTTCTTGTAACACACATGAAAATTGTAAAAACACAGTAAAAGACCTGAAACTGAGTGTCCTTGAGGGCCATACTCATTTATCTCACTGCAATAATACTAAAAGTCTTCACATTAGGACTACCTGAAACTATGTAAATCTGTTCATCACCCACTGTGGTACAAAAAAAAAACAAAAAACCTCAAATGGCTTTTCCCTGACACAACAAGGAAAAAAATTACATGCTGAAGTGGTAGAAGTTCCTAAAAAATATCTTAAAGCTCCCAATGGAAATGTTAGCAAGAATTTTACAAACATAAATATTTTATTGATATAACTGAAGCCCACTAAAAGGCTGATCTCAAGGCATAAGGTGTGTGCCACATGTACAAAGATATATACTACATATACTACAGGAAAACTAATGAACGCTTATTCGCTTTCAAAGTAACTCTTCAGTTAATTAACCATTATTTCTTCCCCAACAATTTTTTTTTTGGTCCTTATTATAGCAAAAGAAGAAAATTGGGAGCATGTAGAAGATTATTCAGAAATAAGTGCATGAAGTGGTTCTTATCCTAAGGTCCCTCGCCTGCCTGTTTATCTATACTTTTCTGGTTTGATTCCAAAAACCATCAAAGCCAAGTAAACAAATGACCTGTGACTATCTAGGTCTCTCCAGAACGCAAAGCTTAACCTACAATCTACAGTAGCAAACATATTTAATAAATATTTAATAAAATTTACCTGGTGTAAGACCAAATTGGCTGTCAAAGCAAACTGCCAGCAGCACCACCACCTTTTCACAAATAAATGTGAAGCCATCAATAACTTACCAAAGTTCAGGTTCCCTTGTATTAAAACAAAACCACCCTCTACGGAACACATGGCACTCAAAAGCTCATTTCTGTTGCTACATGTAAGTGTATCACCCTTTGCTTTGCTTACATTCGCCGATCACTACAGCCAAAACACCTTAACCAGCACTTCTCACCTTGGCAAAACAACCCCTGGGGGCGTATCCTAAATTCTTTCGGTCTTAACTTTTCCCTTCTCTCTACAGCCTGGCGTAGGAAAAGGGCGAAGGTCACTTTTGGCAGGAGTCTGGGAGCAATGCTCAAACCCAACACTGCTCCAGAGAGCTCCTTTCCCAGCGGAGCTGGGATTCCAAGGAGAATGTTTTGGGGGAGGAACGCGTCTTTCGCCACCACCCCGGCGGGGGAACCCCGGCCTGGCTCCGAGGCCCCGCGCACTCCGACGGCCCCCGGCGCCGCTCCGGCCCCTCCGCCCGGCCCCCGTTCAGCGCCTCCGCCAGGAGCGGGGCGAGGCCCGCT
>VZRN01002045.1:1304048-1324270 GCA_013397935.1 Dasyornis broadbenti
CGCGGGGCCGGCTGCGGGGGCTCCCCTCACCCCGCCCAACAGGGCGCCCCGCCCCCGGAGTGCCCCTCGCGGCCCCGGCGGGGTCTCTCTCCCGCGGCCGCCCCTCACCCGTGGGCGCCGCTCCCTCCGCCCCGCTCGCAGGGCCGCGGTGTCGGCCCAGCTACCTCCGAGCGCTTCCGCCCGGGTCACGGGCCGCTTCCGGCCCCCCCATGCCCCGACTGTGCTGCGCCCGTTCTCCCGGCATGCCGTGCGTCCGGAGCGGTGCATGCTGGGGCGCGTAGTTCCCGGGGGCATCTGCGGGCCCGCCATGTCAGGGCCTGGGGGTTTTGGTCGACGCCAGCTGAACATAAGAGAGCGTGTACACTGATAGCCAGGAAGGCCAATGGCGTCCTGGGTTGTATCCAGAATAGTGTAGCCAGCAGGACCAGGGCAGTGATCGTCCCCCATGCTTTGCACTGGGGAGGCTACACCTCGAATCCTGTGTTCAGTTCTGGGCGTCTCAATTTATGTATGACATCGAGGTGCTGGAGGGTGTCCAGAAGCGGGTGACAAAGTTGGTGAAGGTTCTGGAGAACGAATCTAATGAGGAGCAGCTGAGGGAGCTAGGGTAGTTTAGCCTGGAGAAGAGAAGGCTCAGTGAAGACCTTACGGCTCTCTACTACTACCTGAAAGGAGGTTTAATAGGTGGGTTGGCCTCTTCTCCCAGGCAGCTGGCGAGAGGACACGAGGCAATGGCCTCAAGCTGTGCCAGGGGAGGTTCAGGTTGGACATTAGGAGGAATTTTTTCACGGAAGGGGTGATTAAACATTGGTATGGACTGCCCAGAAAGGTGGTGGAGTCACCATCTCTCGGGGTGTTTTAAGGAAAGACTGGATGTGGCAGTTAGTGGCGTGGTCTGTTTGACGAGGTGGTGTTGGGCCATAGGTTGGACTCCATGATCTCAGGTGTTTTCCAGCGCAGTTGTTTCTGGGGTTCTGTGGCTGAGCGACACACGGGAGATGCTGACACGGGACCGCAGCGCCGCCGCCACCCTGGCGGGGGCGCCGCAGAGCTGGCCGGACCCTTCCCGCGGGCGGAACCAAAGCGCGGCTTGGCAGCGGCGCGGCGGGAGCTGCCGGTGTGGCACCGATCGCGGTGTGCCCGATGACGGCCGCGGCCCCGCCATGCTGCCGCTGCTGCTGCTCCGGACCGCCTCCGCCCCCGCCGCCTCCGCTGCGTGCCGCCGCGCCTCCGCCTCCGCATGGCTGCGGGGCGCTGCGCCCCATGCCTGCCGCCACCGGGCCGCCCTGCCCGCTGCTGCCGTGAGGCCCCAACAGGTTGCGTGTGGGGGCTGTGGGACTGTGTGTGGGAGCGGGGGGAGTGTTCCCACTCCGCGGGGGAAGGGCGGCGGTCCTGGGATTCGCGGTTTTGCCCTTGGGGGATTTTGAGGAGGAAAGCGAGGTTCTCTCCAGGTCATACTGCCTCTATTACGCTTAGGTGAGAGCCCGCTTGAAGTGCTGCGTCCAGCTCTGGGGCCCCCAGCAC
The DNA here is from genome assembly GCA_013397935.1 of Dasyornis broadbenti. Classification (NCBI taxonomy): domain Eukaryota; kingdom Metazoa; phylum Chordata; class Aves; order Passeriformes; family Dasyornithidae; genus Dasyornis; species Dasyornis broadbenti. Next base: position 1,305,573 of record VZRN01002045.1, read on the forward strand.
AGGGGGACTGTTGGAGCGAGTCCTAAGGAAACCACCAAGATGAGTAGAGGGATGTAGCACTTCTCCTACGATGAAAGGCTGAGGGAATTGGGTTTGTTAGACTGGAGAGGGCTTCGGGGTGACCTAATTGTGGCCTTCCAATATGTGAAAGGAGCCTACAAGAAAGTTGGAAAGCGACTTTTTAAAAGGGAATGAAGTGCCAGGACGAGGGGGAACGGATTCAAACCGACATTAGCTTTAGCTAATCTAAAGGAAGCTTTTTAGCTAATCTAAGACATTAGAAAAAAGTTCTTTTTTGTGAGGGTGGTGAGACACCAGAACAGGTTGCCCAGAGAAGCTGTGGATGCCTCAACCCTCGAGGTGTTTTAGGCCGGGCTGGATGGAGCTTGAAGCAAACTGGTGTAGTGACAGCTGTGTCTGCCCTCAACAAGGCTGTTGGAACTGGCTGATCTCTATGGTCTGGTTCAACCCAGGCTGTTCTATGATTTTATGATCAAACGAGAGACATGATGAGCATGGGTGCCATAAATGTTTTCCTGCAAATCTGTGTGTAAATCGATTGCTGCCTGAATTCTCAGTAATGGGGTTGCAAACATTTAATGCTGATTTGGGATATTTGCATGGAAAATTATTAAAATGGTTAGGCAGTATATTAGTTGGAGTTTCTGGCATGCTTTGGAGTGGAACTTAAGTTTAATCCCTAGTTTAAAATGCTGGGAGTGGGTTCAGGGCAAGGAGAAACTTTGTGTAAGTATATACATGTACATATCTGTGTATATGTGTGTGTAGATGGATAGGTGGATATAAGGTGTAATACTGGCATTACTTAGTCATGTACTGGTTTCATCTTTCAGGTTACATCTTTTCAAGGAGTGGCTGTTCGCAGCCTCAGCACATCCTCCCCTCATGATCACCCAGAACATGGAAGATTAGTTTATAAAGGAAATTTGGCAAAGACAGTGTTAGGTATGTGGCTTGAAGTGGTTTATGTTGCCTTTTGTTGTTGTTGTTTTAACAGTGTTTAGTAACTTTAAAAGAGAACAGTAAAACTGAGCATTCTCCTTTCCAAGTTTGCCAAAATCTGAATCGTCTGTACAGCAAAACAAACAAAGTGGTACTGGTAGTGCCTGTTTTCTGCCTCTCTGCTTGGGTGTGCAGAGAGTTCTGTTCATCTCTGTAACCCCTCAGCCTTCTTTGGCTTCTCTTGCAGCCCTTGGGGTGTTTTAGCCAACCCAGTAAGCAACAAAGATGAGCTGTAACTGCTGTTTACTTTCTGTATGCTTGAAAGTGTTCCTGAAATGCTTCCCAGGCAGACAGGTATTATGATGAAATGCTCTGTCTGTAGTGAGACTTCGTTGATCTTTCTTTGACCAGTTAATGTTACAAAGACCTAGTGAAAAGTGAAGCCATTGGATGTTTCTGATACATGTCTTTGGAATGTGTCCTAACATACTTATTTGTCACAGCATCTTGGGCTTGTGGTTCTCACAGTGTCTTAAGGACTGTGGGTGATCCACAGCACTGGCTACTGTCTTTCAAGCCACATGCAAGATGGGTCTGGAGTACTTGTTATTAAATAATAACCCAAGGTTTATGCATGGTGAGGGACCAAACTGACTTCTTTGTAATGCACACTGAATGTCAACATAAGTTGTTAATGAAGAGAGATATTCCCTGTCTGCCATATCTTCAACAAGCACCATTGCATGTGTCCATGGCTAGAGTCAAATCTCGTTAGAAATCAGTTTTCCTGCCTGGGAAGTAAAAACTTCATAGGTGTGCATAACAGCTAAATAGCTGAGTGCATTATAGAAATAGAGTCAGCTACCAGCTTTGATAAACCCAATATGAACATACAAACAAATCAGAACAGTGGCAACAAGACAGCATCAAGCTTTCAAGGGTTTCTCTGTGAACTTAAAAAAGGGAAAAGGATTTTCAGTAAATTCATCAGTTCAAGTAATGGCGTTGTTATACGGTAGAAGAATATATGTAATTGTAGAGAAAATTTTAGTCATAAGAGTTAACCTTAATTTTCTTTGTGTTCTATTTTATGTAGGTGTGAGGTTTTTCTCTTACTCCACCAGCATATTCAACCTGTTCATGATGCCCTACATCATGCTCAAGAGCGGTATTGGAGTGGAAAGTCTGCTTGTCCAAGCTGCCTTTTATGGGCTGATCGGGGTTTTTACATTTGTAACTCCAGTTACTTTGCATATCCTTACAAAAGGTTACGTGATCCGACTCTATTATAAAGATGAAGTGGACACCTATACAGCCATTACCTACAATGCCATCTTGGCAGAAAAAGCGACTGTTTTCCATCAGAAAGATGTAAAGATTCCAGACATCACCAAGATGTTTACAACATTTTATGCTAAAACGAAATCAATGCTTGTTAATCCTACGCTTTTCCCAAATCCTCAGGATTATAATCATCTCATGGGTTATGACAAATCCTCTTTTTTTAAATTTGAGGATATAGAGGAGGTAAAGGAAGCTGATGAAAGGAAATAATTTGAAGATAATGTCAGTATCATTGTTCATAATGCAGTACTATATATGTGAAAGAATGTAAAAATCTATTACACTTTCTTAAGTATCAGGTAGCTGGAGTTTTCCATATGCATTTTGGAATGTATGAAAAGAGACACTTTTTAAAAAATATTACAATGTGAGGATTCCTTTAGAGTTCATGACATAAAATACAGTAAAAAAAGGAGATGCTTAGACCTGTCTTGTGCTTATTTATTCTTGGTTTGATTTTTATTGTTGGCTCTCCAGAGAACTGTTAAATGCATGAGCTATGTGGCAATCTCACCATCTCTGTGTTAAAAAAACCATTCACAGTAGACAGATCACCAACACTCATTACCTATCAAGTATGTAGTTAAGCTGTTAAGCCTTAAACATTAATTGTACTTAATCCAAAAATGCCGGGCTTTTTGTCACTGCTGGTGGTTGTATAAAGGGAGTGAACATGCGTTTCCCTTCCCTTTGTGCCACCATTGGTAGCCAGGAGGAGTCTTTGGAAAGCAGACAGGTATTCTTGTGAATTCTTGCTACAGCCTTCTCCCAGAGGAGAGGAGAGGAGATCAAAGGGAGAATGGCTGTGTTGCAGTAATCTCTAGCTACTCAAAGCTGCTCTCAGGTTTCTTAAACTAAAGTCCCAGTCCGAGCAACCTTGTCCCCAAAGGTAGAGAGCAAGAAGCCTCTCTTCTTGGGCAGGGGAAAGCACTGTGGCATAAATTTGCTCTGTGATTTTCCCACTGACAACAGGTGCTGTATTTGAATTGACTTAAAGAAAATTCTAGCAGCTAGTGGGTAAAATGCATTCTGCCAGCATTTATGTAAAGTGAGGAAGCAATTGTGCCTTTAAAAAATATACCTCTTAATTTTCAGCACTGCAGAGAAAGTCACCTCTCAACTGAAAAGGGGTTCAGGTCTTTTTACAGTACTAGACTGGTTCTTCTCCCTTGTATAGAGGTTGGATTTAAATTTTTTAGCTCGAGGCACATAAACTGACAGATACTTGTTTTCAAAGAATAAAGGACCTAAATATTTTGAGACATAAAAATTACTGAATTGAAAAAAAACCCCAAAATTAAAGTTAATCCTTATGTGTTAGCAGTGCTCTTTGTAATAATATGATGCTTGCTACTAGTCATCCTGATGCTGCAAATAAAGAAAAAATTATTATAGCTAACTTTGAAGATGTTTCCTGAGTTCTAGCTGAAAAACTATTTAAATGTCTAAATGTCTTCCAACACTATTTCAATTTCCTTTTGTAGAATGACACTACAGATGATACTGAACCAGTGGGTTTGAGTGTTGTTTTTCTGACTGCCTTCAATGTACTTGCTGAGTAATCAAAAAGCAAGTCATCCCATCCCCGTATTTTTGAGGCAGGTCTTTTGTGTTGGCACAGCTATAATTTTAAAAGCTTGATTGAGGCTTGTTAAGCCAGTATCATTCCACAGGTAGCAATAAAATAAAATTTTCATAAATTATATTGAACATTTGAGGTTCAAATTATATTGAGCCAGCAGTTCTGATCACCTGGTTGTACTACTTGTCCTCATTGAAATTAGTTTTCACACCTAGTTAGAAGTAATCTTTCCATATCTGATGCATTCACTCACTTCTTTTGGTGCTTACATTGAAAGACTAAGTCAACTTGATCTTCCAATGCCAAATACAGGGAGAACAGGAATCAGAGTTTGCAAGAGAAGGTGAAGGAAAGGCCCCAAAATTATATTTATGTACTCCATAGGCAATATCAAAATCCTCATCTTTATCTTCTGACTGCCAAAAGTTTTCATTTCTAAATTTGAGATTTGGCCAATTCATAATTAAGCAGCAAGAGTAAGATATCTCCATCCCAGTGGCTAAGTTCCTGTCTGTGGAAGATAAATATTATTTCTTCTGCTTGTGTTCTGGTTGTGAAATGCAAATTAAGCTAGTAGGTGGCTTTTTGACACACAGATGATTAAAAATAATATTAAAGAGTCCAGAATTCTGCCAGAAGATAGCTGATGATTCTGGCTGTGATGTAGTCTCAAAAAAAATATTTAGTGCTTCCACTGTGCAACTTGAAAATAATAGTAGTTTTATATTGAGAAAAGACCAGAAGATATTACAGAAGATATTCTACCTTCTTCTGCCTTGTTCGCTGCTACATTTAGATTGTGTACTTAGAATTGTAGAACCATTTAGGTTGGAAAAGACCTCTAAGATCATTGACTCCAACCATTAACCCAGCTCTGCCAAATCCACCACTAAACCATGTCCCTAAGTGCCACATCTATGCGTCTTTTAAGTACCTCCTGGCATGATGACTCAATCTCTTCCCTGGATAGCCTGTTCTAGTGCTTGACAACCCCTTCAGTGAATAAGTTTTTCATCCCTTGGTGCAACTTCAGGCTGTTACCTTTTGTCGTATTGCTTGTGACTTTGGAGAAGAGACTGTCCCCCATGTGGCTACGACCTTCTTTCATGCAGTTGTAGAGGGTGATAAGGTACCACTGACCTTCCTCTTCTCCAGTATAAACCCCAGTTCCCTGAGCTGTTCCTCGTAAGACTTGTGCTCCAGACCCGTCACCATTTTCATTGCCCTTCTCTGGACACACAATATCTTAATGTCCTTTGTGTAGTGTGGGGCCCGAAAATGAACACAGTATTTGAGTATTCTTGCACATACGTGACTGGTTTAGATCCCTGGAATTGCTGAGCAGTTAAAATAAAGGAAGGGAACTGTAATCCAAAAAGACTTCAAGATGTGTTTCTGCTTTGCTCTAGGTTCTGAGCAGTCTGTCTTAATAAAGATATTTTGTAGTGCATTGAGTGCATTTCTAAGTGGGAAGCTCTGAAATGTTTGGTGTCCTTCTAAGGTAGAAAATGTGTGTAAACCAGAACAGGCTCTCTTGCTACCAATGAATCCTGAAAGAGAATCAACTGTGGTGTGAGTGTTTCAATAAATAAATTACTACCAGGTAATTCCCCAAGTCTGTTAGCTCCATGTGTATTTAACAACCCTAGTAATTATGTGAACTACTATTTTCTTCTAGTGTATTTTTTGTCAGTTTTATACACTTGGTGAAAACCAGTACTAATTGCAAAAGTGTTACTACCTGCTAACATTTTCATCCCTGGAAGTTGCTGATAATTGCTTTGGGTGTAGGTAACTTGTATATGATATGGAAGAAACAATTTATGAGATCTAAGGAATGTGCTTGTACACGTGGAGGTTCTGAAGGAAATACTGATGTAGGAGCCCAGTTTTCTGAAATAAGTGATTTACAAACTGTCTTATTTGCAAGGCAACACTTAAGATGAAGGCTGCCAGCTCCTGCAGTCTTTTCAGGACCAACCAATCACTTGTTCATAGCAGCTTGGTCTCACATCTTACTGTGCTGGCAGTTTCACTTGGTCTGGTGTGAAGAGCAGGAACGTATCAATGTGTATCAGGAATAGTGTGGCCAACAGGATCAGGGCAGTGATTGCCTCCCTTTACTCAGCACTTGTGAGCCCACACCTCGTGTACTGTGTTCAGTCCTGGACCCTTTAATTTAGAGAGGACATTGAGGTGCTGGAGCATGTCCTGAGAAGAGCAATGAAGATGGTGACGGGTCTAGAGGGTGAGTCCTGTGAAGATCAGCTGAGGGAGCTGGGATTGTTTAGCACAGAGGAAGGGAGGCTCAGGGGTGACCTTATCATTCTCCACTGCTACCTGAAAGGAGGTTGTTGCCAGATGGGGGTCATTGATCTCCCAGGCAACTAGCAGCAGGATGAGATGAAATGGCCTCAAGCTGCTCCAGGGGAGGTTCAGGTTGGACATCAGGAGGAATTTCTTCATAGAAAGAGTGGTTAGGCATTGGAATGGACTGCCCAGGAAAGTGATGGAGTCGCCATCCCTGAAGGTGTTCAAGGAGAGACTGGACGTGGCACTCAGTGCCCTGGTGTAGTTGACAAGGTAGAGTTTGGTCATAGGTTGGACTCGGTGGTTTCAGAGGTCTTTTCCAACCTAGTTAATTCTGGGTCTGTATGAAATGACTGAAGTGTCCTTCCTAGACACATTCTTCCTATCCCCTTTCAGCCTTAAATGCTTCCACAAAAGGTCATAGATAACTAGGTTTTCTTCTTCTTTTTTTCTTTTCCCTTTGAAAAACAGTCAGGTTACATGCAAATTTTTCTTTTCAGTCTTTGACTACATGCTGTTTTTTTGCTGGTTACCCTCTCCTTTTGCTCAAGTTTTTGGCTTTGTCCACATTATTATTCGTTAGTCCCTATCTGTTCTTAATTATCAAGTACAAAGCTCCTTGTCATTCTTTAAAGTTATTTTTAAAATTAAATTATGCCACAATGCTCATCCTTTTCTTGCAAATGTAAAAATTTCTGATGAGAAAATTATCCACTTTTGATACTTAAAAGAGAAATCTTTAAAGCTCTGAGGTACTTCACACTCGTAGCCACACTGTAGAATTAAAAGGTAACTAATTTGACTGGATCTTGCTTTATTACAAACCAAAGTTATCATATTGGCAAAGATGAAGAAAAGCTGTAAATTTTTGCATGGTACAGTGAGGGCCTAATTTAGGTGATGGAAATTTCATGAAAATCTCTTTGTGCTGTAAAAATTAAGAGCAGACGTGGATTATTACAATTGCTCAGTATAACTTAATAGGTGGAAACTTGGTAAGCTGCTGTAATTTGGTTGCTCTGGAGTTCTGTGGCCATACCACAAATTTCTTCATGCCTCATACCATGGATTTCTTCATCCCCCATGTACAGCATAGCCTGCTGCAGCTTGGCTGAGAAATGGGACAAGTATGGTAGCTAGGAGTTGGATCCACTATAATGAGATTATCCCAGAGCTATACAGACCTCAGCAAGCAGCTATTTTAAGCAGAGAGTAACAGAGAACAAGAGCAAACAGCCGCAAAACATGTCCAGCTGTCTCCATTTCTAGAATTCCAGGGTGAACAACATTGCTGTGGTGTGCTTACCGTGAGCCTCAGGTAGGACACATCCCTTTCTTCTCCCTTCACCCTCTGCTTTCTCTTCTTTTTGACAATTTTAATAGTTTAATGAAGACTTCAGAGTATAACTGTAAGTTTTAATCCTAAACTTGGCTTGCAGAGAATAAACCATAAGCCTACTGGCAAGAGGCAGAGAGTTATTTCCAACATAATTGTTTCCACAGGAAAACCATACCAACTGGTATGTATTTGCTTCATTTTAATAGTCTCCAGTGGTTTAGTGTGATATATTCAAATCAAACCACTAAGCCAAAGTTCATACAGCATTTAACAAAATATATTCAGGATAATGCACAGAACTTTTTCTATATTTCAACAACTCTTTGGTTTCTTACTTGAATGCTACCAACTCACTGCTGGATATGTGCCAGTGCACTGCTCTTGGATTGGACTACCCTTGGCACTTTCAAGCACTTCATCAGCTGCATGTAGAGGAAATGAATCCTCTACTTCTTTCTTGTATCCCTGAGCATGACTTTCTAGTTTCACTATAAATATTGTCTAAGATAGGGTAAGGCGATTTGAGAAGAGAGTCTACAGTTTTCTATTCATCAGGCTGATAGTTGAGTGTGGTTTTATTTTGTGAATGCAATCTTATGCCTTATAAAGAGGCCTTTTATGTTGGAGTGCCTTCAGCATCAACCCTAAACCCAGAATCAGAAGGAATAAATGTGTGCTTCCAGATGCAAAACAATCTACTTCAAAAACTCACAAAGGATCCTGCAAGGAAAATTATTATTGCCTCTTTCTTTATTGGATAAATGCGGTTAACATCTTAAAACAGTTTTCCACTGAAGTGAAATTTTGTTCCATGCTGAGAACTAGGACATAATCTTTAATTCTGTCTGTCTAACACTTTGAAATGGAGTACTTTCCTCTGCTGCACTGGTGTACTGTTATTTATTTTTCTATGATGGGATATTATGATCATGTATATTATAAATCTTTCCTGAGGGAGATTTCAGTGACTTATAAGTGCTTATCTGGTCAACATACTCATCTGCATCCAACAATCCAAATACAAAGTGATTATTTTGAAAAGCAATCACAAATAAGCTAAGCACTTTTTAGATCCATTGAGAAAGAAAATAAAAATATCATGAATTATTTTAAGGATTTTAACCACAAATCAGTGAGGAGGCTTGGAATAAACTTCCATTCTCAGCATCTCAGATGTAAAGAAATTAAAAGTCATAGGTATGAAGTCTTAAATTCTTTAGACTAGGATTTACTGTTAATTGGATATGAGATTTGGTTCCTATTGAATATACTTGCAAAGTATATTTTAAATAAATCAAGTAAATTGTGACAAAACTTCAGTGAAGTAACATTATTGTGTAGCTCTTTCCACTTCTCTTTCCTTTTCACCTTCCTTCTGGATCAGAATATGTAAGAAAAAGATTATTGTAAAGGAAGAGGATTTAGTAAAATTAAAGTATATAGAACTTTATAATCTTCTACAGTGACCTTCATACCGATTTGAAAGGAACAGAACAGACTCTTCACACCACTTGTTCATAACTTTGGGACTTTAGTGATCATCACAAGAGGTGATTTCTGTGAATAGCATCAGTGTGAGAATCAAAAGCCACAAGCATCTAAAACTGAATTTAATGAAAATATTTTAAAATTATTTAGGTTATTTTGATTTAACGACAATTTTACGAAACACAATGGTCAAGGTTGCACACTTCATTATCATGGTCATAAAGGATATTTTAGCTGTGTCACAGTAGCATTTAGCCAGCCAGATCCTTTTAAAATGGAGCTTTCTTATGCTGACTTTTTAAAGCATTGGAATAGTCTTGACTTGAGCAATAAAAGTGCAATGAGGAAGGAGCAGGAGGTTTCTTCATGTGTCTCTCTGTCTGAACCACCAGGGGGGACTCATTCCTCATCTATAACTTTACTGCAGGGATTATCTGAATAAAACACCTGTGCTTGATCCAGGTCTAGAAGGTCAGTTCAGCAGAGAGCTTGTCTTCCTTTGTACTAAGAGAGCTTTTATGTAAAATCTTGTCAATCTGCAGTGCTCTTTCCACTCTGCCTGTGAGTGCATCAGCCACCCAACGCACTGGGCACCGACACCAGACCAAGTCTGGCCACAGAGGGACGCATGTTCAGCTGGGAAATCGTGTATATCAGTGGGGTACAGTCAGTGCCATCTCCTGCCTGCTTCACACTGACCTGTGACTTATGCTAAACCTGTTGCACTGACAGAAGACTCAGCAGAGAGCCTGGCTTTGCTTCTCACTGATGAAACTCCTCCACACAACTGGTCATGACTTTGTGGTTGAAAGGAATACTTTTTTGGCTGTACATGCAAAAGGTAGCTCTTTAGTAGCTGCTTCTCTGCTCCTTTGTGGCTGTCTCACTGTTCCATTTCTTTTTTCCAACTGTTACAGCCTTCCTAATGTATTTCACTTTCTCTGCATGTTTTACTATTTTAAAGCAAAACTTGTCCATCTTGAAAGAGAACTGTGTTATTGCTATGATCACAAAGGGTTTTATAGCATCCTATATGTTTTATAGCATCCTGTTAACAACAGCAAAAAATCTATGCATGATGTATGTACTGTGGAGGTCTGTCAGGAAAGTTATATGATTTTGAATTCCCACTTAAAAGCCAAATGCTGGAAATTTCCTAAAATTTTGAACTCTGTCAGGCCAGTGGGACTCTTCTTGTGGTCTATAGCAAGATTTGGAAATACTGAAGAGAATTCTCTAGCCACATTAAATTTTCAAATTTATATTTTATTTTGTGAATTATTACATGTAGTAGCTCATTATTTGGTTCTTTCAGGCACTTTTGATTGAATTTTCACCTTCCTGAACTAATCTAAGAACTCCACCCCCAATCTCCGGGCACAATCAGTCGTGGTTTTGTGCATGGCATTATTCCCACATTATCTTTTGTGTTACATGTTCAGACTTCTGAAAAGCAATTCCTTAATCTTTTGCTACTTTACCTTTATAACACATAAAATATTATCCTGGTATGTACAGAATTTGTGAGAATAAAAACTTTCAGGCACTGTGATGGGGAATAGGGAGACTCAGAACAATTGATTGAGTTACATTTGTTGTAATTTTTATGGAGTTTCCTGCTCAGCACAAACCCAAATACCTGCCTCTTTTATGTACTGCTTCTTTTTTTTTTTTTTTAAAGAGTTTCTGATCTAAGAGGAGTCAGCAGACATACACACAAACCAAGAAGTTAACTTGTGAGAAAATAATTTGCTTTATTTCTGTTAAGTCGTACCTCCATTAAATTCAGTAGATTTCCATATTTTGTTATAGCAAGAAAAAAATTTAGTGGTGTTTCCTGTCAGGTGGTGGTTGTGCTCTCTTGAATGAGGTATTAGGCTTAATTTGTTCTGTTTCTGCACTGGGACTAGCAGTACTGCTGGGTTTGCGCAGTAAGAGCTGGTCCAGTTTAGTCCACAGAACTGATATAGCAGATACAGGCAAATATGTTATTCTTTGTGTAATGCACTAACAGACAAAAGTAACGGTGTGTACCTAATATCAAAAGTGCTTTAAGAAGCTTTTGTTTTGGTATTTCAAACCTGAGTAACAAAATCTGTGACCTGGAGTGTTTTCAGCGTCCCAGGATAAAATCAGGTTGTAACCTGCCTTCAGCTGGGACTTCTGTGTTGTTACAGAAACATGCCAGTCAAAACTGGACAGCCTTTGTCAGTAATTGTCCCATGTTTGGTGTCCCCCTGTCCCAGGCCTGTGTGTGGCTCTGTGCTCTGGGCAAACCATGCAGTTCTCTTTCTCCAGCAGAGACTGTGGGGAAGAGTCTGGGAGAAGGTGGCAGAGAGACCTTGGGAGGCAGATGTGGGAATTATCAGTTGTAGTGTTACTGATTTTTGAGTTTGTTCCCACTAAGATGCGTAACTGTGATAGATACGGATTTGAAGGTGGTATCTGACATCATGCAGGACAAAAGGGGTTCTACTCAATAATGTCAGATGGTTGCATTGAACTCCACTTGAAATACATCCTCTAATTACATTCCTCCAGATTTCTGATGTGTTCTTAAAGCACAGTGAGCTTTGTAAGAAATTTATTATGAAAACATGTGAGAGTTACTGACTACCATAAAAGTAAAAGACTGGTCTTGGTTTTCATCAATTGTGGATTTTTCTCTTTAATATGTACAGGAAACTCTGTGTTTGAAATTATGCCTTTAAAAATGTTACACATGATGAGTCAACTAAACTTGCTCTTTGCTTCTGGTAGTCATAATGTCATTTCACTTCCCCATTTCACATAGTTTTCTCTTTCATTTTTCACTCGTGGTTTGAGCTGCATTGTCTGGGGAAAATGTAACAACAGAAGCAGAAATTCTTGTTCTTCACAAAATTTAGTGTGATGATAACTGACAGTGCTGCAGTAGGATAAACTAAGATTGCAGAGAATTTGATAAACAACAGAACTTTCCCTGAAGACATGTGACTGACGATGACTGTGCTGAATTTTGTTCCTCTTTCCCCAAAACAAAGTTTTATGCCGTCGAATACTGAGCAAAAAAAAGTAACTATGTTTGGACTCCTCTTTTTCATTTTATTCACCCCAGGAGTCAGTGAATTTCTTTGTACATCATCAGATCTTGAAATGTCATATACTTTTTGTGGTAAGTAAAAAACAGGTAATTCTTTTGTTAAATTTGCGTGATAATTACTGTAATCTGAGGAATGGTGAATTTTCTTTCAAATTTGTTTCTTTGATGAATATAGAAAAATAAAAAGAAGCGTATTTCTGTTATTAATTACCCTGTCATAAGAATTTTATTTCACAGACGTAAATATTACCACAATATTTCCATGTAAATATTACCACAATGGTTCCAGAAGCTAGGAGAGAGAATTTTATTCTTAAGTGAATTAGACATGTTTTGGTTCAGCAAATATTAGAAGATAATGGATTTAAACTTGTTTTGCAAGTACTCTGTTGTATAAATTATGCCTATTGAACTAACTAGTATGTTACAATGAAAAACTTGAAGTATGTGGAAAAAAAGAGGGAATGTGATATTCTGTCAGGCTGGGGTTCCAGTCAGGCTCTGGGTCAGCACAGTGTGACCCTTCTTGCCATGTCTGTGTCATGGGCTGATATTTTGTGTGTTTTAAAAATGCTAGGTGAGTCACTCACTGAGCAAATCTACTAAAAGATTCATTTACATTATCCTAGAAAATATGCTGGTACATTAAAAATATTTTTAGCTGTTGTCAGCATGATTAGCATAAGTAGGAATATTTTCATCAGAAGACCATGCTGACTTAATGCTAATAAAAAGTTTGCATATCTTCAAAGCAGAAATAAAGGTACTTTTGTCTCTGTTTTTTGTGTGCAAAGTATCATCAACCAAAAATTTACTTCTCCTGTTACTTAAAGAAATGCGATACTGATTTTGCCCTCTAAACATAAATATTATTAACAATATTATTTAAAATACATGTTTAATATTTACTACATATTAGATAATTTTATAGTACATACCTTATATTAATGCATTTAAAAATATATATATATGTGGTTTTTGTGTATATAACTGTATATTATTTTTCTGGAGAAACCTATTCACACTACCAATGTGAAATACTTTTTTTGTGTAGATTCTACAGCTCATGTTTTCATATTCAATCTGACACCTTGCAGTATGATGAACAACTCTGTCTGGAAAGCTAATCTTACCTGGATTGCAAGTGAGTGTCTCTTAACTAGACAATTATATTCTGGAAATGCTGAAAAATCAAATACAACTGTAAAACTGACACTTCATCCTAAATGCCAAATGATTTAGGAAATCAGTTTCTGTGATTAAAAATGGAATGGATAAACTATAGCGATGGACAGAAATGATTTGTGAAAATATGTTTGAGTTTTACTTGGAGCAGTTACCAGAGCCCTGCACATGGACTGTGACTGTACATGCAAATCTGAGACAGTTTAGGTGTACGTGCATTTTGCTCTTCTGGCCTGGAGGAGATCCAAGTCTTTTAAAGGAGAGAGAGTATGATCAGGCCATCCAAGTATGGCAGGACTTTTATGAAGAATATGCATGTTCCAGAAGCTGGAAATGGTGCTGGATTTTGTGTGCAAACCCAACAGTAATCTTTCAACATAGGTTTAAGTTGGCAAGTTCAGCTAATGAAATGTTTATGAAATGGCTGTATCATAAACTTCACCTTCTGGACTAGGTTTGCTTCCCTAGAAAGACATCTTTATGATGGTTACCAGCATTCAGGATAGGTTGTTTGCAACACCTGTTTAAAACTAGTCTTCATCTGAGCATATATTTAAGTTAGTTGTGGAGCTGAGTGAACTCTGTTTTCTTTACTGAACAAGTTAAAACAGGCTTTGAAATTGCTCTCCCAAATAGTTTTTAAGACTAATTTGTTGTTGTTGTTGTTGAAAACCAGCTTTTTGATTTTTTTTTCTGGAAGTAGCAGTTTGCAAGATATATATATATATATTTAGTTTTGGGGGTAGTCTTTCAAAAATAGTGTATTTCAGCAAAGCCTAATTTTTATCTAAGTATCATGTCTCCATATATGTTTTTTCTCCCCACCAGTTACCATTTTCTTACTTGCAATGTTTTAATTAGGAAGTGACATCCCCTTTTTGAAGATTGTCTTCCATGTCTGGTATGATGATGCCAAAGCATTCCTCTGGAAAGAACTCCTCTGCAGCGGAGCTGATGATGAATACTCAGTGTGCGGAATGCTGAAAGGAGGTTGGTGTGAAAATACATGGTGCAATCAACCCATGCAAACAGATTTTTCTCTTCTCGATCTAGACCTTGCTTGGCAGGCAGCAGACCTCAGAGCAGGCAGTTCTCCAGTGCCAGAACGCCATGAAAGTAGAAAATGTCCAAATTCTGTGTTTTGACATCCTTGTACTGCAGTCTCCATCTCCATAAATGAGAATTACTAATATCCTTCATCTTGTTATGACACTTATTATTAACATCTCCAAAATGACATGGAAAGACTGCATTTGGCTGGACTGAACAGGAAACTTGAGAGGTGCTATGGGCACTGCTAATATCCAGAACAAAGTTTATTTAGATAAGTGTCTGGATGGGTTTTTTAAGAGATTCCCTACACCCAGGTAATAAGGTTGGTTGTTTTTTTGTTTTTTTTTTTAAGAGAAGAGGCAATCCTTTGTAGGGGCTAACAAGCATTACCATGGCACAGGCTCAGATTCAGAGAATTCAAGCAGAATGTCAGACTAAAGGCCAAAAAGACCTGTACAGAAGTCAAAATATAGTCTGTGTGTTCCTTTCTCTAAAAATCAGTATCAGCTTTTTTCAGTTACCATTCAACTGAACTACTATTACAAGTTAAATTACTGGAGTTATCACAGTAGGATGTGTCTGGAGGGGATGTTGCAGGAGCACTGTGGTTAATTTCTATTTTCTAACATGGTTTCAACAAATAGTCAGAGCTCTGAGAGAAGAACCAGGTGAGGGCTTTATCAGTGAAAGAGTAAATGACGTTGGCAACTGCCGCTGAGAGATATGCCATATTGCTTTGAAGTTATTTAGGCAGTCTGACTGATGGCTTTATGGTTAAGTAACCCTTTGTATTATAATTATCTCTGTTTTACAGAAACACTTGTATCAGCATTTGACATTAAAGGTTCAAGAATAAAGTTTCCAAAGGTACTTTTCAACATTTTATATAAAGAAATAATATAGTAAAATCACATACTTACAGGTATATTTTTTTCTGAAGAGAAATGTTCACCCAAATTGTAGAAAATAGAAGATGAAATGTCAGAAAACTTTCTTGTAAAAGAAGTGATGACATTAAAATGGAAGCATCTCTGAAATGTTAGGTGTTCTAAGGTTATTATTCCTTTGTCATTCCTCCTTTATTTTATAAAAGACCAAAGAAATCGGTTAATGTCAGCTTAATAATTCCATTTTGCTTGGTAAATAATTTTCTTTCCTTTTACCTGTTTGAGTAAATCCATTCATATTCCTTCTGCCCATTTCATTCTTTATTTTACATTCTCTTCACATGCTGCTCTGTTACTCCCTTAAATAATTGTCAAAGATTTGAAGAGAGATAACAAAATCCAAAAAGTAAAAGTAGTGCGCTGGTGTTAAACCAAGAGCAGCATCAGTCCTCAGGTTAACCCGTCCTCATCCAACAACTGCCTTGTCAGCTGTCTGAGCCTTTCCAAGACCCTTATCATCCCTATTAGTCCCTAAAAATGTCACTAAGGAGTTCCTACTCGTGCAGCATCTCAGCACCCCCTTAAGTTCATGGGCCTCGAAGTGACGGACTCCATCCAGCCCAACACCTCTTGTAGCCCCAGAGCTGGAAGTAGACAGGAACATCCTCTGCCATGAGCAGTCCTTCTATAGATGAGGAACTTATGGCAGACCTGACACTTCCTGATGGGACTCTGCTAGACCAGAACTACTGTTCCTGAGTACCCCGGTCATGAGAAGAAAGTTGAGCACTATTTATTTTTATGTACTCGTAGATCTGACTATACCCCTGATAACAGTCCGTGACAGGAATCTGTCTTTGCAGTTGTAACAGAAATCACCAGAACAATTCCACACAGCTGCTTAGACAACAGCAGGCAGCATTATGCACTAATTGTCTTTTTTTTTTCCCTTGCTTGTTTTAGGGCAATTATAGTATTATTGTGCAAGGATTCTCTGATGATTCTGAAAATAATATGATCATATGCTTGAATTTCACCATGATAGTAAAACAAGATCCTTTCTGAGCGCAACAAACTTCTCAAATAATTCCAGAACATGGACATCACTTCTGTGAGCAGCTAGAATCCAAGCTGTGAAGTAATAAGCACACTAAATTTCCTCAGGTAAAATACATCATGTGCTGTCTGGAAAGCTTTATGATGTATAGCCTTACTCATTTGTAGCACAGCCATAATCAGTCACTCAGCCAATGTGCACAAAATCTCTGGGAATCAGGCATCCTGATTAATCCACAGAATAACCCTGACTGGATGTCAGGCTGGTACTGGATTTTGGTGTTGTGCATTGAGTTACAATAAAGTTGAGTCCTTCAGACTGAGCTAAAGTAATCAAGAAGTTTTGAAGTGCAAGAATCAGAAGTTAATCAGAACTTGATTTAAAATAACACAGCAATTGAATTTGAGAACCCTGCTGTGAGGTGGTGGGGGGGTTTTGTTTGTTCGGTTTGTTTTTTTTCTTCTTTCCTTTTAACAATAAAACTTGTTTGTACAATCAATTTAAGAGATGTTTTTATTCTCCTGTTATTTTCTGATGATTCTTCTGATGTTTTATGTGGTTCTGTTCTGTTTACACCAAGTTGAAATAGAGGAATAATGATTTGTTATGTGGTACTAGCTGATGTGATTAAAATCCAAAGTGGAACGCGTTTCCAGTTACACTGCTATGATACAGCTGAATTTAGCCATCCAGAGCTGCAACTGCAACCCCTTAGAACATTTTTAGCTCTTGCTCAGAGTCCAAGGGGCAGAAGCTACACAAGCCATGTCCTTCAGAAGCAGGGATATGGTTGTCGCCCAGCAGGTTGATCTATTCCTCAGTTATTCCTCAGACGCATGTCTAAAGTTCTCCTGTAGCTTTTGCCCCTTGGGCAGCCAACACTGAGTACTCACCTGCCCTCTCTGTTGCTCCTCCGCACCCAAGACCTTCAGTGAGACTTTGGTGGAGTATGACGTTTGGTGTGTAGGAAAAGTGCTGTCCTGTTTTCATCCTCAGCTCCCAGCCGGGGGGGCTGGTGAACTTTGTGAGTTCAGAGACTTTTCCCCAGCTAACAGGACACTGTTGAAGCTGCACTTTGTGCTGGCTACTAGTTTGTGCTGTGTCTAGCAGATTGCTTCCAAATGCCTGGAAAAAATTAAAAGCCAGAACAAGCCAACCCTCTTTCAGACTGCTAAACACCAAGCATGAAAATTAGAAGTGAAGCTTTTAATCTCACTTTACATGTAAAGAAAGAAGTTTCTCAAGGTTGGTATTAGAAAATTCAACAAAAATCCCCACACCTAAATCTGTAGATATTTCATTTAAAACTTGCGTTTAATGTAGGTAGTTTGGCTAAATAAAGCAAAATCATTAAGAATCAATAAAAAGAGAAGTACAACTGCATAATGACTGGGGACAAGAAGCAATGATTACATCCAAGTGATGATGGCAAAGCATCTGTGCTTGCATTCAGTCCACAGACCATTCCAGGAGTAGTCCAAGATGGAGACTTGCAGCATGTTCTGCTTAGGTTTGAGCTGATTTACTGCAGTTGCGAACGATTTATTCCTAATCTGAAATTTCAATCAAAAAAGCAGTCAGAGGGCATGATACGTGATACCTACCATTCTTCTGTTTTGCTTGTTTGAAATAGTGTCTGTTTCAGATTATTGGCCTAAGGAGCAGCCTTACCTTATGATGTCCCTGTGTATACATTTCACAGCATCCAGCAACCACAAGTCTCAAAATCATCTTTAGTGACAAAGTGTCCTGAGTTTTTTCCTGGTCTGAATTATTTGGAGTGTTAGAAGAAATGTTTTGTTTATTAAACAGCAAGTAACACAAGTAGGAGAGATTAACAGCTCCTGGAGATCAAAGGCATTCATGTGCTCTATTTTACATAAGCACGTTTTAATGCTTTATGGATTTTACAGAAAATTTACAGTATGTATAAAGGTATAAATAGAATTTCTGTCTCTGAATAGAGACATTTACAGATAAACATATGTACTCAGTATCTTGCCTTGCAGACTTTTGCAGTGTAGATCTTCAGCTGAAGGGTTATAATTGTACATGCTAGCAGATAGGATTGCAAGGCAGAGTGCAGGAGCCACACGTTTTATAAAGCAAAGACTTTTCAAAGGTCTCAAGTGTTCTCCTTCTATGACTAAAAATTTCCACTTATTTCAGTGCTGGTGACTGCCCCACCACGTTCTCCCCTGGACAAGAGGAGACATTTTGTAAAGTGTCTGATCATGCAAACAACTTACTCTGAAATTGATGATACTGTAGGGTGAAGGGCTGAGCTGAAGGCAGAGCTTTGCTCTGCATGTCTGGTTCCTGGGACAGAGCTCTTAAAGGATCTTCCTTCCTTCCTTCCTTCCTTCCTTCCTTCCTTCCTTCCTTCCTTCCTTCCTTCCTTCCTTCCT
>VZRN01002045.1:1324421-1408388 GCA_013397935.1 Dasyornis broadbenti
CTTCCTTCCTTCCTTCCTTCCTTCCTGCCTGCCTGCCTGCCTGCCTGCCTGCCTGCCTGCCTGCCTGCCTGCCTGCCTGCCTTCCGCGCCTTCCTGCTTTCCGCGCCTTCCTGCCTTCCGCGCCTTCCTTCTGCACCTTCCGCTGTTGTCCAGAGTTATCACTTGATTTTTTTCATTTCAAAACTTCCCTGAGCCCATATTCAGGGCTCCACAGCAAAGAGGAATCTACTTAGGATGAAGTGAGTTACTTGGGCTCCCTAAAGACTAATCTGAATGTTTCTCTTTTCTTCACTTTATTGGGTCAGTAAACTCTGATCCATTTTTTGCTTCTTCATTTTCTGCCTCTGTCTAGAGTTGGAATGGTGTGAATACTGTGAAGTAAAACATCAGCTAAGTATTTCTTTCTTAAAATATTCTGTGAGGGCTACATACCCTGAGATCCTTGTTTTTTGCCAGTAGTTCCAGTGAGCTGTGCAAAGCCTCCTTCCCTGCAAACAAAAGTAAATCAAAGATGATTTTGTGTTTGGCATATTTATGAGAAATTAATATCTAAAGCCTTCACAAATACCTCTTTTTCTCTCCCTCATTTCTGTTGTTTTTAAGAGGCTGTCAGGATTTTCTGCAGATGGGAAAATAGCTTTTCTTCACCCCCTCACCCTCTGTCACCAAATATGTAATTATAAGAAGAAGCAGTTCCTGTACAATGTGGTTTCCAATAAGAGTGCACACTTTTTGAGCTGTGTTATTACACCTTCATTTGATAAAAGCAATAAAGCATACATAATTTCAAGTGAGACAAGTCCTGCTGACCACAATAACATGTACATTTGCTGGCTGAAACTGTAACATAATTTGAGATAGATGCACAAAGACAATTCCATGTCATTCAGGTATTACAATAGCATCTCTTAGGTCCAGGGATATACTGGAAGGCATAAGCAATCCCTTGGTCATCACTTAGCTTGGCTGGCAAAAAGCACACATACTCACATGGAACAAATAAACTACATGGTGCCTGCAGCAAGAAGGAGTTGGACTTAATGATGCAGGAGATGTTTCCTGATCTGTGTTACAGGCATCAAAAGAGAACCATTGCAGCATTAATCCCTTCTGCACAATTTTTTTCTCTTGGTGGAAAATGCTAGCAATTGCCTTGGAAGGGTCTGTGTAGCAAATTAAACTGAATGACTTCAGCTCCGTCGTTCTGCCTGTGAGTCCCTGCCAGCACGAGTGAGTTCAGGGGCAGCAGATGGGGTAGTGACATTTCTAATGGGAAGAGATAGGAGGGAGGGAGGGAAGGGAGGGGGTTCCTGCCTGCACAGCTTAGGGGACAGAGGACCGGAGAAAGGAAATTTGGAAAGTCTTCTTGCTGGCGATAGAAATTACTGGACTTTGGAAGTCCTGGATAATAGCCATTGAGCACATTTACTTGTCTTGTGGATCCCAGGCATCCGTGTAGATCCCTTGGCTGCTGTAGATGGGTATGTCCATAACCTCTCTTCTTCAAGATACATTTTACTACTGGCAAAAAGAGAAGTTAAATATATGTATATAAAATACATTTTTTTTTATATATGCATATATATATATTTATATATTCGCATACATGTATTTGGCCACGTATAACAGTGTCCCAGAGATTCTGTCTGGAAAAAAAAGCCAAAACCACAACGTATTTTTTCCTTGGGTTTCGACTTAAACAGCTGCCTTAGCTACAAGTGCTGTGTTTTTAAATTCAAAGACCATGCTAAAATAATTTCTTACTAGCATAACTAAGAAAGCAAAACTTTTAATAGTGAGCCTGACTGCTCACAGGACGAAACAGTCACTCATTCTGAGTATTGAGACTCCTGTCTGCCCATTTCCCTGCACTGCACAAAACCTTTGAGAACTACAGAGTAGATGATATTTTTTTCTTGACTTGTAGCTTCTGCCAACTGCACACATCCACTCTGTGTTTTGTTCTCTGAGAGGTCTGGCATCTCTGCTGAAGCAGTACCTCCATACTGGTTATGAAGTTGGTTTAATTCTTAAATAAATTCTGTTCAGCCATATTCCTCTTAGACTTTTCTCTATATTACCCGTATTTTTTGTATTTTTAGCATAGCAGTGAAGTTTAACATTTTCAGTAATGCAAATAAAAAAGAAAACCCAAAAAACCCAAAAGCCATACAATAAATAAACACAGAAAAGCAAAATTTTAGCATTAGTCCCTTGAAAACAATAGAATTATCTGCCCTTCACATGAGATGCATAAAGGAGTAAGTAATGAAACAAAACATAGTGCATATGAGAGTGAACTCTTGTTCACTTTGACCTTGAATTAATTTGATCTTGTTTTAAAATGACATGACTTTATTTCACGTCTGAATATCAGCTGAACAGACTGGTAATCATCTTTTCTAATAATATATCTCACTGAAGTGACGTGCACCATGTCAGTGGATGTTGCATATAGTGGAATTTTCCTTACATCTTTAATGCTTTAAAGATGCTTTCATGACACAGATGTAATGTAGACAGAGCAACGAACATCATTAATGAAAGTTTCGCAAATGACTGTCAGAAAACAGACTGTCAGCAGGAGTATTCCCCAAGCTACCTTCCAGTGATTCTGACTGCTAATTATACAGTCTCTCTAACCTGTAAAAGTTTTGGTGATTTTAATACTCTAATTAAGGAGGAAAGGGGATCCTTAAAAAAAAAAAAAANATTAAAAAAAAAAAAAAAAAAAAAAAAAAAAAACTAAAGTAATATCTTCTCTGGAACAATCCAAAATATTAAAACAAAGAAACAGTATTGTCAGATGAGTAATAGGGGGAAAAAGTGGCTGTGGGAAATAAATAATTTTGATAACTTCAGAATGATGTGTATTTGTTTTGACCAAACAATTTCAAAAAAAGGAGGCTTCAATTAATTTAAACTTGAGACACTTCAGCAAATAAATATTTTTCTGCTTTTGTTTTTGACAAATAGGTTTTATTCAAACAAAGATCATTTTGCCACAAAATCACTGTGATTTTGCTGATAAGCCAGGACTCAAGCTGTTATGGTTGTACTCGTTAGTAGCCACTTGACAACCTGAGTTGTCCTTTCAGATACAGGTGCACAGCCAAGTTTTAAAAGGTTTTTTATGCCTGTTTCTGGAACTGTTTTACTCTTGCTTCTTTGGCGGGTACCACCAATCATTGTGATAGTCCACTTCGTCACCCCAAAACCACAATGTTCTGGGAGAAAATACAGAATAAAATGATAAATATAATTTCAGTTTTGAAAATATGGAATAAGGAAGAAAGTATACGTGGTGTAAACAGTTACCTAAAATATACATTCAAATGCAAGGTATTTGAAATATTGATAGATGAACTGCAATATCCATGAGTCAAGCATTAATATTAGATTTATTTGAAAGAGGTGACTTTTTCCAAACATTCTGTCGATACAACAAGGATGACTAAGACACCGTAATTCTGTGATAAGTGCTAAAATTCACCATAAGCTTGAGGTATTCAGCAATTACAATTATAACAATCTGTTTTTTTTAGCACTTGGATTGCAGTGGTGCCTCCTGTGAGTAGCTTGTAATCAGGCCTGTTGCTTCCCTGCTGCATACCATATAAATATTTATGAAATTAGTAAAATAATATTTTAAGAGTTCTTTGAAATATGGATCATAGCCAGATCCAGAGCACCTACTAAGCATCTAACACCAAAAGAGTGATCCAGAATCCCTTATTTCTGCAGTAGAGATTGTTTGATGTCTCCAAAGAGCAACCCATAAATCCAACACAATGGGGGACTGGTTCTGTGCCATGCAAGATAACTTTCTGCAGGGCATGGCAGACTGAAATAGTTTTTATTTTCCAATGCAATTTCCACTGTAATTTGTATTTTAAAGAATTAAGTCTCAAAAGCACATAGCATGACACAGTAGAGCATACACCATAATCAAAGGATTTTGCTGGACTACTGAAATAGAAACAGAGCCAGATTCCTAATTCTGATGGGTCTAGACCATATGCCTTGTTTGGACGTTTAAATTGATGTTATGTGTGTTTGCCATAAAATTCAGCCTTTCTCTGCAATGATCTAGCATGTTTCCAAAGGATATTACCGTGATCACTATTCTGAGAAATATAAGATGGTAGGCAAACTAAACTATCTCATTTTTCACCACAATACAGAATGTGTCTGTGTTATCAAAAAAGTCCTAAGACAAGAAGTACATTGGCACAATCTTTAGACCAAATCACTGAGTCTTTCAGTGATATTCTCTATTTTTAGGTTCTATCTGAATGCTGAAATACTAAGAAAAAAGCTATATATTTCGAGGTGCATTGCTGTTATGTGCACTGTAGTCAGATGGAAATCTTGCTGTCTGCTGTCTTTTGCTGGGACTGGATGGTTTTCTTTGATGCACATAAAATTGCCTGAATGCTTTATATTAGTTTTGCTCTATTCCTTTCTGTTGGGAGGGAAAAAAAGAAAAAAAAGGTAATATTTGTCTGTTTAAATGGGTAAGATAAACACCAGAATGTTCAGGAAAGAAATGGAATATGTTCTGTTTAGGCTTTGAATTCTTAATGACATTTCCAAAATTGCATCAAGCCCAGTATAATAGGAGGGGGTTGGCTGCAAGTTAGTGCCTCTCTTAGCAAAATCAACAACTGCTCTCAGAATTACAGTGCTGGAGAGCTTATCCTTGCTGACAACTGACAGGCTATTTCCTTGCTGAATAAAAAATGAGCA
Source organism: Dasyornis broadbenti (assembly GCA_013397935.1). NCBI lineage: Eukaryota > Metazoa > Chordata > Aves > Passeriformes > Dasyornithidae > Dasyornis > Dasyornis broadbenti. The sequence goes on from VZRN01002045.1 coordinate 1,329,171, forward strand.
ATCAAACGTGAAAGGAAGCCCTGTGCATGGAATCAAATTCTACACATCCTTAAGCATGACACAAACTTGCTTAAGTCAATGAAGCCATTTTTAGGAGGATTTTTGTAGCTTGGCCCCAATAAAGTAAGTGCGTACACTTATTATGTCCTTGTCACTACGGTCCCGAATGACTCAAAAGACTGCTAACGTTGTGGAAAGCTTTTCACCTGTAGACTGTCAGTTTGAATCTGTCAAGAAACCAAAAGTTCTGGCTGCAGGAAATTTTATGCAAAAACTCCAAGCAATGCTAGAAGAATATTAAGGCTGCATGTATGGCTATGTACTCATTTCAGGCAGGACTGTCATTCATTTTTAACATCTCCCTTTCGGCTACAGCCTGATGATTCCGTCTTTAATAACTCAATCACATAGCGCCTTTCAAGCAGTGTGGTACAGGCATTTCCCCCAAATCTGCAGAAATCTTTGCTTTGATGAACAGAAATCTTTATTCAGCTTCTGAGCACCCTGTAAGCTTATCCCAGTCTAAGTGAAGGAACACAAAAATAAGCACATATTTGAGTGACACTGTACATCACAGTCACTATCATGATCAAACTTTACTTGTACTGAAGATCTTTCCTGAAAATCGATTGAATTAAAACACCAAAGCAGAAAGGGGAGATACTTGTTTTAACTGTGTGAAAATGGGTCCCTTATATAATCAGGAATATTAGTGATTGCTAGTTATAGATTAAATAGCTTTTGCCTCCTGGGGTGTTTGCTTTCATCAAATGAAATGCAAGAGATCTAAATGCTCATTTAGCCTTTCCACAGGAAAATCTGACTCTTTTCAGCTTAAAAATCGAATAAGAATCTTTCCTAAAGGTAAGTTCTCTCACCTTGATTTCTCCAAGAAACTACCCTTTCGAAGGCCTTCTGTTTCCTGCAGATGTCTCCACATATTAGCAAACTTCCCCATCTCCCCTTACTATAACACCTGCTGCACAAAAATCTCCCACAAAACGGAGGAGTTTTGGCTAGGCAAGTGACTCAGGTTCACCCCTCTCCATGTAAAGGTTAAGTTTTGAAGATGATTTTGTTGAAGGACTGATCACTGGCTGAATCAGCACCTTTCTACTCTCCCTATGAAAATAAAAAAATAACTAAATGAAAATGATATCTCACGTGGCAGTCTCTTGTGTTGCTACTGTTGCAGCCGGCATAGTTTTTCTCTATATGGTTGTACAGGGAATCTTGTACAATGCCCCGGGTATTCTTTGAGGAAAAAATGTGTTGAGATTCCTGAAAAATCCTGCGAAACTTGGAAGAGACAGAGCTGGAAAGTCTTTGTAACATTGTAATTTGTGTGGGTTAATGATTCCTGATCAGCACTATCAGGTCAAGGCTTTTGGGAGACGTTGGGCTGGAGGCAAACTCAGATTTAGTCATACAGTACTGAAATTAAGAGAACTATTTTCTGTTAATTATCCTACTAATTGAAACTAGACTAATTAACTTGGAGAGTGATTGACATCACTCAAGTACAGTTGTAAGAAATGCTGAGCCACTGAGGAATCATGTAGCAGAGAGCAGTCAGGGATCCCTGGTCCACTGAGGGGTAATTGGTTTGTATGGTAATTTTAGCCAAAGTTCCCTGACTGCTTGAGAGTCTGGGAAGAGGATTAGGCTGCAGTGGTGTGTCCTGCCCCAAGGTCAGAAACCTCCTGTGCTGGTGTTCCCCTGGCACATCTGGGCTGCTCCTGCAGTCACCAGCGCTGGCCTCGGCTCAACCTCCCCCTTCTACCTGTGTCCCTGTGTGCACTGAAGGAGAAAGAACAGAAATGAAGAGCCATTTGGATCCAGCAAGCACCCCTGTAACCCAGCATCAGCCTGAAATTAAGGCTGGGAAATATTATTATCCAGAGAAGTGAACAGCTTCTGTTGCCTTGGAGCTATTGTTTTTCTCTCTAGCAGGGCTGCTTGGAATATTAAAGGAACTAATAGTGATCAAAGTAAAAACTGTGATTAATGTTACGTACCAGCCTAGTGTGCTTCTGCTGTAAGAAAACAAGAGATAATAGAAAACAATCCAAAGCCTGTCTTGCAAAAGTAAACAAGTTCGTTTGAGATGTATGGTGGCTGCTGCAATAAAGGTATTTCATAGTGCAAAGTGACTCCTGTGTTGACATTTGGCAGAAAGTTCCTGTTCTGGCGAAAACAGGAAACATGTCTTCTGCACATTTTCTTTAATTTTTATTTGTTAGTTGGTTAGTTTGCTTGTTTTTATTGTGTTGTGGGGTTTTCCTGTGACTATATCCTGCAATGACATGTTCATGAATATTATTTTTTAGATGCAGTTTTCAATTCTTTTTTAGGGGCATAATATTAATTTAAAACTATTTTTCTTGTTTCTGTTGTTATCTTCAGTTACCACCCCCATATCAGCCCCATGCTCTTCTGCATTCTTTCAGTTTTTCTTTTCAAGACAATTTCCAGCTATTCTGTATAAATATATTTTAAAAAATTTATTTGACTGCTGAACTAAATTTATCCTTCATACAGCTTTTCTATATGATACATATGGCCACAAAATGAAAGGTTTTTCTTTATCAGCAGATGCTAAAAATGTTTATTCATAATGAAATACAGAAATAAAGATAATAGCTGATTAAAGAGAAAATGCATGTGTGTGCATGAGTGTATCCATCTGTATATAAAAGCTTTAGCAGCAGACATAGCAAAGGGGCTGAAGCTTCTTCTGGAAGTGTTCGCTTCACTCTCCCCATTTGGTCAGGGGTGCAAATACCCTTGCAGTATGGATATGTTGAGTTTATTGGGGCGGAAGCCATTTCTGTGCTAAAGACCCTCATTAGGTGTTTCCATTTCCTTACAGATACAGATCTCACCCATGAAGATAAAATATCATCGAGTCTTTTCTGAACTTCATAAAAAGCAGACTCAAAACCAGCCCATAAATTAACAAAAAATAAAAAACCCACAAACCAACTGACCAACCAAACACTACTGACCTGTGGAAAATATATGCACGTTGTCTCCCCTTGCAAGCTGTACCTTGTGTTAAGGGGTGTTAAGCAGCCACGGCTTAGAGTATTACAACATTCAGAGTGCTGAAAAATACAGTGACAATATGAGACGGTTCATTCAAACATATATGCTAGAGGTTCTCAGAATTGCCTCCTGTTTCTGATTTTATCAGTCATGGCCTGTTTAAAACTGAAGAAAGGACACCTTTTTCTATTGTCTTACAACTCTTGGACAAATTGCATCTGGTGAAAGTTGATACAAATACATTAATTTTGTTCAGAGCCAGAAAGTCTTTGCAAAGGTTATGGTGAGACCATGTGATATGATGCCATTTGGGCAGGTTTTTATAAGTATTGAAAATTAACCTAAATGTACATTTCTGCAGAAATTATTCCAATGGCAGTTCCATGGCATTAGGACCTTTTATTTCCTAGCTTTGAAATACGGCACTCACCTGCTTACTAATAGGCTATGGGATTGCTATTGGGCAGATACGGAACCTCAAGGACACTCCTATTAGCGCTGTAGAGGCTTCATGCAGTGAGAAGAAAACATTCCCACATTTTCACTGAAGTTCCAAGAATAGCTAGATTTTCATTCAAAGAATCTGAAAAAAGAAGTTCCATGAAACTCAAATAGCAGTTTTCTAAAGGTGATGACTTTCTGCTGCTGCTGTCAGTCATAACTGTGAGCGGTCCTTCAGAATCGTGAGTAAAGGCGCCCTGCACTACTGAGGGAACGGGGCTGCCAAGTGTGAGTCTGCTTTGAGACATGACAGGACAACAGAGGGGTGATGCTTTTGCTGGAGCTGCAATGTCCATTAATGCAGAATTATGCTGCTGAGTCTCCAATAATGGTGTCCTGAAAGGGGTTTCACTGGAAGTATGGCTACATGGTATAGAGAGATCCAGAGCCTAGAGATCCCAATTTCATTGCCCAGGTGGCTGAACTGGGGAGACACCAATCTCAAGCACGTTCGGCAGACCAGAAAGCTGGGAAAGCATCCTGACCACACTGGACCAGGCACAGAAACTAAATTCTGCCCCTGAATATTTAGATAAAAGGATGTGTGGTTGAGTCTTCTCATAACAACAGACTGTGAGGTAACCCAACAGGACTGGATGTTTATTTGAATGTAGAAACTTCAATAGCTTGTAGTCCTCCCAGACTTTTGAATGTGTGTCTTCCCTAAATGAGTCCCTGAACAGCTTTCTTATAACTAAATTTTTATATCTTCATAGGTCAGTGTTAAAACTGAATGCAATATTAACTTATGTGCTAATAAATAAAGAATTCTAGGATTTTGGGTTGCGTGTGTCCTCTAATGTGTAGACTGTTCAGGAAATAAGAAACCTGTAATCTACAAAATGAAAAGCAGCTTTTTCACCAGGTTAAAAAACTACAGCAGTGTTAGTGACAAAATTTAAAGTTTTTAACGGTGGAGGTGTTGATCCCAGCAAAATATAACAAAGAGATGGTTTATCAGAATTACCGCGTTAGCCCTTCATTTACAGAACATTGTCCTTTCTATTTAATAGCAGACAGTGATGAGACTCCTGATGTTATACTTAATGGAAATGTTTTGCCTTTTTCTGCCTACTCCATGAAATATGAATTTCAGTCTAACATGAAGAATGAGGTTCCACACAATAATATTCTGTTATCACTTATGGATAAAATTTTTTTTTTTAGATTTATGGACAGATGAGAGAAGGGTTTTCTCTTGAATAGGGTATTTGTTGACTGAGGAAAGCTTAAGGAAAAAAGGAGAATGTAGTGAAATCTACAGCCTGAGGGTGAACTCAAACCCAGATTTCCCTGCTCAGCCATAACCTGCTATTATAGTTTTGCAGCTCACCCAGGAAACACTAAGCTACTTCTGTAGAAAATATCATTGGTGCTCTAAGAGCTTTATTTGTCATGAAGTAGTGCAGAGAGTGGTCACCCTTAGATTTTGTAGTTAAGTAAAGGATTGTATTGTCCATATTCAAGCAGCTCTTAGGGAAGGAAAAGTTCTTTGGGCTACTCAGCAAGTATACTCTATCAAACCCATGTGCCTCTGAAGGGTGGAAATTCCCTGCTATTGGCATTGAATTAGTGAACAATTTGGGTAATAATGCTTACTCTATGCACACTGCATCCAGGGTTGGTTTAATCCTGTGGCAGAATTAAATGAATTCCTTGCTGTGCAGCTGTGATGGGTTGACCCTGGCTTGACACCAGGTGCCTACCAAAGCCACTCTATCACTACCCTTCTCAGCTAGAGAAAATATAATGAAAAGCTCATGGGCTGAGAAAAGGACAGCAAGAGATCACTCAGCAATTACAGTCACAGGCAAAACAGACAAATTGGGCTAAATTAATTTAGTTTACTGGCAATCTAATTGGAGTAGGGTAAAGAGAAGTAAAAATTTAATCTTAACACACCTAATGCTGTCAGAGACCCGTAGACAGCTTAACAGAGGCCATAATGCAAACTTCACACCAGTGCTGGTGTCATACTGGCCTCCAACACGGACCCAATTGGTCCCTTAGGGCCAACACAGGACACAGTGTGCTCTCAAACTGAGGAGCTGAAAACTTTAATTACCAATTACGAAATCGCTCCTATTTGTCAAAAGCAGGCGACCACTGCTACCAAACATGATACTGGCTGCATTGTCAGAATTGCAACAGAAATAGAACAAACTGCTGAACATCACTGGTATGGTGTTTTTATGAGATTTGCACCATCTGCAAATGGCATATTGCGTCTTATATTACATCCTATGATTGTTGTACGATTGTGCTGTATTTTATTGGTTTTGCTAATAATATATTTTTATATCTATGTTTATCACATATCTCCCTGTGTTGAAAAAATGCATCAGCAACTGTTACCTGATTTGGGCTTAAGTGAGTGCCCAAACCTTCCCCCGAGTGACGCAAGAGGACAAACAGTTCCATTCCTCACCTAGGCACTGGGTTTTCTCACAGTTAGGTCTGCAGCAAGGGGCAAGTGTGACTGTCCACTCAGCTCTGGTTTTGGCCCAACATACAGCTGATGCCACACTCCAATGTGTGCTGGAACAGCCATTGAGGCACATGGAGAGCAACATGCGAGCTAGAGAGTTTGTGACCTGGAGAATTTGTGAATTAATGAAGTGATGAATTAGAGAATTCATGTTGTCTGAATAAAGAGCATTGAGCCCCATTAAATTTTTTTTAAATTTAATGAGGTCCTGATGTAAAGTCTAATTTGTTGAGTATGTCATCCTGTAAATTGAGATATTCAAACAGTACATTATATTTTTGTGTGTGGTGGAAGTAAAAAACTGGAAGAAGAAGAGAAAACTGTCCTTTTCTTTCCTTCAATTTATGACTCTCTCTGATTACTAAGGATTATTCAGTTTAGATATGAGATCAATACACCATGCATAGCATAAGTTACTTGCAAATCACTAGTGATTTAGACAATTCTTAGTAAACAATCCTATTTATTTTTAAAGCAAGGCAGCTCTGTTCTGGCCTTTGAGGATAAGAAAAATCTTTGCCATGGCACCTAAGCCACGTAAGAGTTAAAGTTTCTCCCTTTTCTTTGTCTGTCACTATTTCTGTAGGTGTTGGGAGATCTGCTTTGAGACATGTCTTGATCCAGAAAGACTGGGGTGAAGTAAGGTTGTTTGAATTTGTTCTTGGTGAGGGTTTACTTTAAACAAAATTATTCAAGTTCAGATGTTTAAACATTTGCTCTTTCTCTTGTTTTGGTTTACGAAAATTATTTCTATCCACAAAAGAGAAGATCTTAGCTTTTTCTGAGGACTTCTGCTGCTGTAAGATTTGTCAGTCTGTTCTTCTTTTGCTTCCCTACGGTTGTCCTTATCTAAGGAATTTTCCTCTGCAAAGGAGACTACAAAGCTTACAGCATGCCACGCATATCTTACATGCTGTCCTGGGAGTCAGCTGCAGAGTCACCATTTCTGTCTGTTGTCCAGTCAATGAAAATAGATTCTCAGCCCTACGATTACAAATCACAACATGAATCCTGGCTGCCTTGCCTGACTCTGCTTGCTTTATATGAGCAAAAGAGAAGATGCAAAGGGCTGGGTTTTCAAAAGGAAAAAGCTACACTGCTAGCTAGTTACTGAGGCAAATACACTAATTCTTAAGCCACTGAGCAGATTTCAGTGGAAAACTTCATTTCCTTTCTTAAAAAGAAGCTCTACATTTATTTGGTGTTTGATAAGAAAGCAGACTGTCTGAAAGTGTTCTGGAAAAGCTGCTTCCCAGCAATCTTACAGCCAAGGTTTTCTCATTAGTAGGAGTCACTGGTGAGCAGTGACTCCACCGCAGTCCCTCAAGCACTGTCAGTCAGCAGCTTTGATTGCTGGGGATTTCTCTAAGAAGTGTCAAATGTTTCCCTTCACCTGATGCAGCTGAGAAAACCAGCAATTACCCAAATATTACATCTTCCTGTGACAGCCTCTTGTCTTCTGTGCGTGAGGCCGAGTGCCAGTCCCAGAGAAGAGCAGTTCACTTGGGTGTGTTGGGACGTGCAGGCATTCGTGCTCCCTCCCCTGTCGCCACTGGGTTTGTGTGACGACCACCCCAGCATCGGATTAAAGTGCAGTGTGAGGGGGAACTCAGAGAACCTAAATTGCAAAAGGGATTAGTGTTCTTGTTACGCAAGACCGCAGGTTTAATTCAAAGGCATGTTGAGCCCACACCTCTTTTGTGTCTGACACTTTTATCTTGCTTTTAATAACATCACTGTTGAGGGGAAGTGATAGTGGAATTCACCTGTGTTTTCCTCCTGTGTTTTATTGCCTGTTCCTTTAGAAATTCAGGAGTTATTTGGCAGAGAGCCTGGCAGTAAAACCAGACAATATACTGAAAGTTGACCATTACGTTTGGTTTCTTTGTCCATGAGTAAACAGCGTACAAAAGAAGGAGCAATACACAGCCCAGTGAGAAAATCACCATTTTAAGAGCAAACAAGTAGATAATGAAGTAGAAGCAATTCTGCAGGGAGGTGGCAAAGGAATAGCAGCAAAAGTTGCTGTGGAGAGGTCTTAAAGGTCTGCCTGTTTGAGGCCTGACAGCCCTGCAGAAGCTGAGGCACATCTCTTTTGCTGACTCTGCCATGGGATGGTTATCTCTGACAGAACAAGCTGCTGAGGTCAGAAATCCTGGAGGATTTCGCAGGGAGACTTGTCAGGTTTCATTAGTCAATGCCCTTCCTTTTCTATTGCATGAATCCACCGTGCAGGTCCATGGGAAGTGGCTAATGAAGGTCTTTAAGTTTCAATTAGCAGCCTGACAGGGGAAAAGTGATATGTGTATACAACAGCTCCAGCTGCTTGCAAAAAAGAATTGGGGAAGTACTCCTTGTGGTCCCAGCAAGGAATAACAAAAGGCGTGGGGGAGATCTATTCTGACATCTGGTTTGTGTTGCTGCAAGACATCCCTGCACTGCCTTCCCTGTGGGCTGTGGTGACCTGAGGCTGTTCAGAACTGTGGCTGTGGTTTGTCACAGCTTGAAGTGACAATACTTTTAGGTTTAGGGTTTTGTCGTGTTGCTAGTGTCACAAATAGTTTGCATAACGATCATCAGTGAACAAGTGGGAAGTACAAAAGTGTAATTCATTATCCTCAGGAAAGACAGGCTCATTTTGAGGCACCTCCCTGGGGCTCAGGAGGAGCAGATTTCCTTGGGTGTGTCCAGAGCTTTTGTAAGAGTAACTACACCTGGGCTGTTTTACACATGGAAATCCTAGACAAGTTATTGAGTACCACTTCCCATTTTATGTCTACAGCACCCCAGACATGTCTGACTGTATGCAACCCCAAGGCAGTGGGTTCCCGTCATCCCACACGTGATGGACTTGCTGGGCACGTGCCTATGGTGCTTCTGGGGATGGCACAGCCTGAGCAGGAGCAGACCTCAGGACACACAACCTGATGTGATGGTCTTGGTAAGGATTTGTCAGTCTGTTCCCAAGAAGTAAGGATTTGGGTCTGAGCTTCAGTATCTCCTCCACAAAACACTCACTGAGGCCAACTTGCTGGCCAAAATCTGCACAGGATTCCCCAAACACGAATCAGCCATGTGTCAGCTGAGTATACAGGCTTGATTTTTCAGAAAGAAACTGAGGAGAACATTTAATACTATTACAATTCTTCTGATGACCATCATATAGAGCAACCAAGCTGAATAAATAATTCAGAGGTTGAGATTTGCTGTGAATTTAGCTGCTTCTTCAGCTCATGAACTACTTAACGTGCAGCTTTCTGTACATTATTTGTTATTCAATCTGAATCAAGTAAGGCTTTAACTTAGGAACAAATTATGGGCATGACAAAGAATTTCTGTGGCAGAATCTGACCCTGCATTAATTTATATTTTGTTTTCTTTACCCAAGAGATGGAATTATAAATAGTCTGAGAGAAGCATTGACTACTGAGTGTATGCCTTCAAGTAGTCCATGTGTGTTGTGTTCTGGTATATGGTGTAGCTGGCAGATGCTTTGAATTCTGGTAGTCAGAGAGACACTCAAGCTCTTCACTCATGGTTTTGCGTTTTCTCAGGAGTCAGGGAGCATCTTAGGGCAAGATGGCAGATGGTGAAATTTATGATGGTCCAGGAAATGCTTTTTTTGGGCTAAGGACATCTTGCCAGTGAATTATTCTTGAGTAAAATTCTAATATGAGGTGTTAACTGACCACAGTTTCTGTCAAGTCAATATAGTTTCAACAGTGAAATATTTCACAATGCTGTGGTCTGACAAATTACATTTCTTCTGTGTAGGAATGCTGCTGATATGTTTTAGGAGTTTTGTCTCTCCACTTTGTGGAAAGAAATGAAAGCCTTATATTGCTAAGGAGCACAAGTTTCATTGACTTTCCAAAAGCATTAAGGCAAGGCGTATGTCATGGGCTTAGGTAGAGTTCACTGGTTATCATGCCATACAAGACCTTTCTCTGGGTCTTTAATATTGTTTCTTACCAAAGTACCTAAAGGACTTCAAAGGATTTTTTTGTTGGTTTTTTTTTTTTTTTTTTTTTAAAATTAGCTTGGGTGTGGTTTTGCTGTTTTTTTCTTTTTCCCCCTCCAAATAGGCAAATTTGAATGGTGCTGCAGAGATATGACAGCCTGGGGCTAGAAAAAATACAGAAGTATTGATGCAGAACTGTGCAGAGCTGTTATGTCAAAAGGATATCTGCTTGTGAACTTTAGCAGCGCAGATAGTGTTTGCTTTGCTTCTTTATTGATTTTCCTTTCTGGCCTTGAGGGGCCCCAGAGAAAGTGGAAAGGGTTTGTGTGTCTCTACCCTCTTAATACAGACATACCCAAAATGATTTGTCTAAAATTTCCATGGCACTGCAGAGAAGTGACCCCAAAGCACCTGGCTTGCACCCTCAGCATATTCTGCCCAGGCAAGAAAAGACATCACTGGTGACTGTGAATTCAGTTTCAAGTCCTGCCTTGGTGCCCTGGGGTCAGATATGGGATACGTGCTCTGCTTGTGATAAGACAGCATCTAGTAGAAAGCTGAGATAGTTTTTTTCTTCAGCCTTCCCAGGTAGGAATGCGGGCTTGGATCTCGTACTGGATCCCTTCTTCTCCATCCAGGCAGCTTCACAGTGGTATTTGTCACGCCTCAGGGTAACAGAGTGACTTGTTTATCTGCTGCAATGAGCTCTGCTGAGTCTTCAGAGGAGTGGAATTACATTCTGGATGGTGTCTTGGGCTGCAGCCATGTTACTAAACATTGGCTAAAATTTCCCCTGGTTGTTGCCCTCACTTTATTCCCCATCAGTGAGAACAATGTTAGGTGCAGTAACACAGAAAAATCTGCAGATGTTGGCATTTTATTCACTCTGTCATCTTGCTGTCTTCAGCTGGATGACACAGTACTGCAAATACTGTAAATATTAGCCTGTGCTTGTGTTGTTCTTCCATTTGGTTCTCATGGCAAAGCTTGGGTTCATTTTTCTTGAAAGGGTGGGTAGGACAACAAGCTCTTCTACTCCCATCCAGCAGCAGACAACTTCCATTTCTTCAAAATTTATCTTAAAAGTGATATCAAACACAGTGTCTGGGTTCCCTAGGATTCTCAGTGCTCAGTTTTGAGAGCCAGTGAGGAAGATTATCATGTTTCTGGTTTAAGAGAAGCTGTGGCTTTTGCTGGTGCAGCTCTAAGCAGGGTAGCTCAGCCTGGGTGCGTGTGGGATGAGGGACAGCTGCAGAGACAGAGAGGGGCTGCCAACCTGTGGACAAAGATGTGGTGGATTTTAAGTCTTCTTTTCATCATGCATGTTTGAAATCTTTTGTTTAGTCAGTTTTAGGGACAGGGAGCTGGGTGCATGGTGTGTAAGTGTAGTAGCAAACTGCTCTGTGCTGCTCCCATAGTCTTCAGGACCATGATCAGACACAATCTGATCTCCAGCCATTCACGACGTGTAATTTGTGTCATCAGAGGAATTGTTTGGACAGAGGAAAAGAGTTTAATTAGGAGAACAGAATTCCATCTGGATAAAAATGGCTATATATTTTCCCTTTTCAACACTGCAAAAGAGAGGATATAAATTAAATATTTAATGTGAAATAAGAGATTTTATTTAGATAAACAAAAATAGGTGCATTTCTGTTGGTACATCAAAGTCAGTTCCTTTCCTAGAATCTGCAAACTCACACCTCTCTAACTCACACATGCACAAAATCCACCCCCTTGCCTTCAGTGAGTCCTCACAAGACCTGGGAGTTGCAAGAATGGCTTCTGGAAGTGGTAAAACTGGGTGAGGACAGTTCCTTTCAGTCACTAGACTACTGTATAACAACTGCTGTGGGCTCTAACTAAACTTTGCCCATTGCACTGTGGCCCTGGATTTTTAAAGCAGGTGCTAAAAAAAAGGCACCAGGGTGGAATATGGAACATGATCCCATATGCCATCCATTCCCTTGGAGGTAGCAAGAGGGACTTGGGGGGAGATAAAGCATAAACAGAGCTTCTTTGCAGTGGTCACAGTTAATGTGCCTGTACGATAAAAGGAGAGTGAAAAGGAGGAAGGAGGTATGCAAAGCTGATACTGATGGAAACCCTATTACTTAGGCAATGCTATTCAAGAACAATTTATCTATGAGAAAATATGACACTTGTAAGGTAGCCAAGTCCTTTGCAAGCTGTAGAGGCAGCTGCACAGGCTTGCCTGAGGCACTGAGTATGCCATCTGAGCAAGTTACAAGGAAATCTCTATCTAAATAAAAACGGGGAAAAAAAAAAAAAAGCAGCTCATGAATATTAGGCACTTTGTGTCCTGCCAGAATATTCTCTTTTCATATCAAGGGTCTGATTCTTCAGAAGTACTTTCTTGTCCTCTTTCGGATTGCTGAACAATTCAGTGAAGAGAAAGTGTAAGGAAGCCAAAATTGTACTCATCCATGAAGTATCTTTGAAATAGAGCTTTCTGGATTGTCCTATATTTGAAAGACTCTTTCATGGGTACATGGTGTGTGATTCAGCCACAAGCAGAATGAGAATCCTCTTGTCAAACTGCAGATATCTGCAATGTCTTGATCTGAACTATCTGTCAGCCCACTCTACAATAATCAATGGAGAGAAATAAACAACTACATGAGACTGCTACTTCTAAAGTGTTTTGGATATCCATGTAATCGAAGGTGATTTGTGCCTGAGGTGTGCCTTCTTCTTCCTCTTGACAATAGCAATGTCTTTAGACATCTACTGTAAAGTTAGGGGAAATGAATCCCAGCATGAAAGTATGCATCATTTTAAAAAGGTTAGCTCAGGTTGTCTGGATAGCCACAAGGCATCCAAAACCTGCCTTCTCAGCTTTTCTTTTTCACATTGTCTGTGACAGACTCTCAGTTTTCTACTCAAATTCCTCCCTTTCCCCAAAGCATCATCATCTTTTCTCAGGTTTTTCTTTTATCCTGCCTGCAGATGCAGACAGCAGAATACCCATTGAATTGTACCCAGCAGTATAGTAGCCTCCTAAACTGCAGGTGTCCAACAAACAAGGTGAGTTCTGCTGTTAAATCTCAGCATATCGGGTGTTGATAAATTGGATGACAGTGCAGTTGGTTGGGCTTTTTGGATCAATGTTTGTTGTTAGAAAATGACATCTCACAGAAGAGAAAAGGTCTGGTGGGAGCATAGCAGTTCCAAACAAATTTTCCCAGGGGAGCTTTTTGCTTTTTGCTTTTTGATACTGAGAGATAGAATGAGCTTGGTCAGCTACTAGGAATAGCCCTGATTTATATCCTGGGAGACCTCTAGTCAGATCTGGAGGCTGAACTTAGCTCTCCCATGCAAGAAGAATTAGCTACTCTATTGAGTGTGGAAAAGGGAAACGTTTTGCATTTTGCAGAAAACTTTGGGAGGTGTCAGCATAATTTGAATCTGAAATGAGTACGAATGTTTCCTCTAAAAATATAAAAGAGAAAACTGTTCCTGTCCAGGAGACCTCAGGAGAGAGACTAACAAGTTTAAACACACTTCACGCTTGTTAATGTAAGAGAGATAAATAGTAGGGTTTAAACTTTGACTTATGTAAACCAATTGCTTTTAAAAAGTCCAGATATTCAATAACAAATTATTATAGGGTCCACACAGATTCAGTTATAGGTGAAATACAGTTTCCACTGGTACTTTCCTTCCTGCAGAAAACCCATGTTGCTCAATTATTTCTCAGAAAGTTCTAATGACTGCAAGAGAAATGACCCTGGAAAAGTAAAGGAGACCACTCTGAAATTATTTCAAAGCCTTTTTATTTTCCAAGGTGGGAATGTGTTCTGTATGTAACACACACAGAGCTTTGCAGTCAGTTCCTGCCTAGCTGGAGATGACACAAATGCTGGCAATGCTTTCTGTTGCTAGAGATGACAGGGACAACATTTTGTACTTAATAAAATCATAGAATGGTTTGAGTTGGAAGAGATCTTAAAGATCATCTACTTCCAACACCCCTGCCATGGGCAGCGACACTTTACACTAGACCAGTCTGCACAGAGCTCCATCCAGCCTGGCCTTGGACCCTTCCAGGGATGGGGCATCTCCAGCTTCTCCAGACAGCCTGTTTTATTGCCTCACCACCTCATAGGAAAGAATTTCTTCCTATTATCTAATCTAAACCTACACTCCTTTAGTTTGGATCCATTCCCCCTTTTCCTGTCCCTACATGACCTTGTCCTCTCTCTGGCTTTCTTGTAGGCCCCCATTGGGTACTGGAAGGCTTCTGTAAGGTCTTCCTGGCGTCTTCTCCTCTCCAGGCTGAACAACCTCAAATCTCTCAGTCTATCTTCATAGGAGAGGTGCCCCAGCCCTCTGAACATTTTCGTGGCCTCCTCTGGACTTCCTACAGCAGATCCACATCCTTCTTATGTTGAGGACCCCAGAGCTGGATGCAGCACTCCATGTGGGATTTCATGAGGGCAGAGTAGAGAGGCAGAATCACCTTCCTTGGCCCGCTGGCCACTCTGCTTTTGGTTGGTTTTCTGTGTTGTCACCACACATTGTTGGGTCATGTTGATCTTCTCATCAACCAACACCCACAAATTCGTCTTAGAGTTGCTCTCAATCCATTCTCCACCCAGCTTGTACTTATGCTTGGAATCTTCCCTATCCAGATGCAGGACCTTGTACTTAAACATTGTCTCTCCCCAAGCAATCCAGGTGGTGTGAATTGCCTTTGGAATAAATGAGGTGGAATACTATGACAGTGCTGGATTTAAGGTTATTTGGGAGTTTTTTGTAAACATACTAGTGACCTTATTTTGACTGGTAGGTAGCCAATAGCCACTTCAGTCAGCATTCAGTGCTATAATTAGCTATAAAGAGTTTAGACAGGATCAATAACTCACCCATTGATCTTTTACATTCATTATTTTGCATCTAAAGGGTGCCTAAGCATTAACCATAAAGTTATTTAATGAGATGATGTCTTGTGAAACCACTGTCTGCCTCCTAAAAGGTGAGGGGAGGAAATGCTACACAGTTTAGGTGAGTTACCGGTGACCCCTTGTCTGTGGCTGGCAAGACCCAGTGGCAGGGAGGTGCCTGCTGCCCTTGCCACCCTTGATTGCAGTCTGTGCTGTGCTCTCTTTAGGCACCTGCTGGTCTGTGTAAATCTCCTGGGCTGACCCACACAGTTCTCTGCATAAAGGCTTTTGGCAAGATCACACATGTCTTTCTGAGAGCTTTGTTTGTGGGACAGTGTGGGAGAGCTGGGGGTGCAGGGTAGCAGCGTCTGCCGCCTCAAGTGCATAAATAGTCCAGATGAAGGACAAAAGGCAGGCGGCAAATTAGGACATGAACTTTTGTCTGTGGGACCAGCAGCCAGTTCCCTGTGTGTCCAAATGACACAGCTAATCATTGGGAATTTGTACCCTCCCCATCCTCACTCCTTGGCTAGCACCCACCCACAGTCTGCTGCAGTTCTGCAAGGCATTCACACTGTTTCTCCTGGTCCTATATCTCACAGAGTCAGTGCCATTGAGTATAAAAATATCTGACTATGCAGACAAGAGGCTTGCAAAGAAGAGAGACAGACAGCAAAGCAGCCATGGTTGCAGCAGGGGCTGTGACCTCCTGCCACTGGCAATATGCAGGCTGACCCCAGCCTGGAGACAGCAGCTGACACTGGCAACCCCAAAGCCAGCCTGCCTGAGGGCACCTGCCCCAATTTAAATTTGATCTCCTTGCTACATGCGTAATTAAGGAAAGCAGCTTCCACACTAGTACCTCGGTGCCAGTTCACACCATACAGTTATTTTCATCATCTAGGGAAAATGGTTGTGTTCTCTGCACAAACCTTCAGCCATCAGGAAAACCTTTGTTTCCCTAGGCCCTCTCCTTCTCCAAGCTCAAACAAGTAGGAAACTAGGAGAAAAAAGTGAATATGAAGCTAGGAAATATGTTATGGAAAAGGACAAGTAGCTGAACAGCAGCTCAACTCCAACTGTAGCATGTCTGTCATTCTTCCAACGATCTTTGGAAACATGCCTGCTTCATGCAAGCTGGATTTGTATTTCAGGGAATGCATGTGTACTACTACTGTGCTATAAATAAACATCTGCTGTACCTGGTCCGCTGGCTTCGTACATCCAACTTCTCTGAACCCTCCCACCTATGCTTCTTGCCTTTGGCTTTGCACTGCCTGACCCAAGCAGAGAGTCCACCCAGAGCTAAGAGTACCTGTCCTGTCTCTCAGAGACAGCAGGATTGAGGTCTTGAAATATTTTTGCAGTTTAAATAACGCTGTAACCTTGTGTCAACTAAGATAGAAAGAGCTTTCTGTGGGTTTTAAAACTGGCTTAAATCACTTAGGGTTGAGCCAGTAATTAATTTGAAACACGATTGCACACACGCAAGTTGTTGGCTGAAGCATCTCAGTTTCAGTAAAGCTGATGTGAGGCCTGCGTGTAGACATGGCCTACAGCTCTGAGGAAACAAGGGAGGGAAAGGATTGCAGAAACAAGAGCTGACAATACTGTGTCACGGCTCCTCTCTCTTCCTCCTCCCCTTTCTGGTTTCACACTGCAGATTAACTAAGTAAACATCTGATGTGTGGCATCCTGCACCTATGCCTAGCAAATCTGCTCTGATCATACTTCCCCAGCTTTTCATAGGAGTCAAATGTCCATTCTGGGGTTGATGGTGAAAATCTCTTTTTAGGGTAGATCACAGCCAGCCTTGGAAAAAACCTCCTGGTTTTATTGCCAGGATGACATTGGTTTTATTACTGCAACGATTTTATTGTCATTTTTAAAATTGAAATTTAAATGAAGTTTAAAGGGAGTGGCACAACTAATCTTAATGGAGATTTGTTGTCATTATTTAAATTATAATTGTAATTTTTTCTGTTGTCCAGTTTGGGTTCCCTTTTGTGATCCTTCATCTTGAATATTGCTGTAATATTATGATACACACTTGGTATTTGAAAGTAGAAATATTCACTTAGGCAGATATTCTTTAACTGTCAGAAAAAAAGTTCAAACTATAGTACAAACTGACTACCCTACAATACGCAGACTGAATTTGATAATCACAGGAACTTGGATTAGAAACTTAATTCTTGAGCCATACAAAGCATGCTGCTCCAGATACCTTCACTCTGAAGCTGCAGCTTTGGGAAGACATTGTACTGAAACTTGGCTGAAGGTGAGGACAGATTCAGAGATAAATATCCTTCATTGCCATTTGTACAGTGTGATTATATAGCATGGCAAAAAGAAGACTTGCATTAAATTAAAGCTACATATATTTTGATCTGACACCCACATTTTTTTTACGTCCTTGGCAACATTACGCAGCAATTATTTCTGTAATTTTTCAGAGATGGGGAAGCTCAGATTCATTAATTTAAACTTCTTCAAACTGTAAGAGACTTGAATTTTGAATCTGAATCGTATGTTTTGGATCCATTTCTGCTCTACGTAATTAGTGCCATGATGAATAAGCAAGGAACACAATGCCAACATAACAGGTTCTTGTATTACCATTTCCACGGTCTCAGTCACGAAGGTCACCAAGAGGCAACTGTTTTGAGTGCCCTTCCCTGGCAGTCAGGTTTTTGGGAATGTTACTTGTTGAGTTATCCTGAATCAGCTCCCCTGCAGCTGTAGACATTTCCTGAGTGAAGAGTGCAGGAGCTCTGACTTCTACCTTGTCTTTATATGTTCTGTCTTTATTTAAGGGAAATAGCACAAGATATTTAGCTGAGGCAAAAGCTGTCATACAGTTCTTCTATTGCACTAGAAGAAATAGTCTGAGTGGGTTTTTTTGGGGAGGAGAATATTTCCTTCTTTTCCAAAACAATCTTCCAGCTCTGCTCTTGCAAAAGACAAGGAATGGAACTGTGTGTTAGCGTTCTCCTTTCCTTTTTGTCCTTTTAAGAGCAGAAATTCTGGATTATTACACATAAAATTCTGAGTCTTGAGCTATTCCAAGAAGTCATTACTTCAAAGGTCCAGAGGTATTTAATTTCCATGTTATGTTTTGGATCATTAATAAGATGACATGCAATTTGATGAGAATGCTTGTTCTCTTCAAAGGTGATTTTAGGGATGCTAATGCTTGGAGTGGCAGAAAATGCAAATCTTTGAAGTTAACTTGTGATTACACTGAATTTTGGAAAACAACAGGCCTTATTTCCTGGCTGTTTTTTTTTATTGTGGAGCTGCAGCACACCAAAAAACTGTGAGGCTTAACAGCTTGTGCTACCCTCTGTGCATTAAGTCTTCCAGTTTTGAGAAGAAAATCAAAGCTAGCTGTTCTCCAGACAAATAACCTTTCACAGTTTTTACTTTTATAATTGGCAGTTGTGTGTAGGGTGGAATACGAATAAAAATTAAGAGTTAATTTAGTCACATGCTTATATTTTATGCAAAGGCAGAAAGGCATCCAAGCATTATAGATCTGTTAAATATCCAAGTGAAGTTATATTGTGTCAGTTTTTGAGGCAAAGTTTAGATATTTAGTCTGTAGAATCCTCAAGATAAGGGGTTTTCAAGATTTTCTTTCAATTTTTTAAAAATGGTTTATTTCAGATTGTTCCCTCTAAGTATTTACAACACAAGAACTGCAGCACAGGTTTGCTGCCTGACAACAGAACTGATTGAAGTACAAATGGAATTGTCATTGTTCAAGTTGAGTGAAACATAAAAAGGAAACAAATGACACGAATGATGAAAACCAGCTTAGCTTTTAAAGCATTTCCATTATTGTTAATGTAAGATGCTGTTAATGCAGGCAGTTTACAGCACCTTGCATTCTCCATCTTCACATTTTTGATGTTTCTTATCTTTAAAAACCTCAAGTCTGCATTTATGTAGCTCCCCGAGAACAACTGCTCTTAAACTTACTTTGGGTTTTCGCTGTTGGGAGTAGTGATGGTGACAATAGCAACAGCTCCAGTGTTTCCATCTGTGATATACCAGAGGAAGCATTCAGCTCTTCAGGCAGTGCTTGCAGCTTGATGGACTGTGGCATTCATCACACTCATATGAACCACAACTTCATAAAGCTTGGCTCTTTAACTTTGGGAATACCACACCAATCTAGATGACAGAAGATGAAGGACAACAGAAGGGATGTGAGAAGTAGCTTTTATAGTCCTGGGAGCAGCTGAGGAGTACAGAAAAACTCTGGGTAACTACAGAGCTGCTGCTCTGACCTTGGTGTATATGAGAAGCTGTATAATGGGATAGCAGACACAGATTTTTGGGAATTATGATTAAAAGCTTTAACTTCTGAGCTATGGACCAGAATACACATTACTAGCAATGATGCCTTAGTTTTTATGGAATGCCAGCATTATTCTCCAATATGACTTTGATCTAACAAAAAGGAATGCCATTTTTGCATTTGTTTTCAGTGAGGAATGAGGACATGACAGAGAAACAGTTTTTGCTGAACCAACGAGCCTTGATGTCAGCTGGGGAAAGCAACTCAGAGACTTCAGCATGGAGAAGACTTGGAATCTCATTACAGCAATAGTGGACCCAAGAAAAAGCTTCAGGGTGACCTGTGCCATGTTAGCCCTTCTGAAGGGTAGGGAGAAAGGACACAAGGAGCTCCTTGCCCCAGGGCAGGAAGAAAGAAGTGACTTTTCTAGTCACAACGTGCTTGAGATGGTAGCTGCAGCCATGAGGCAGGTTTGATAAATCTGTCCAGATGGTTTTTCCACCAAGTCACTGGAAAACAGCTGTAGCCCTTATTCTTGGTAAAAGGTCTCTTTGAAATGGGGCTGAAAAGGGTCTGCAGAAGCAGCACCCAGTCCAGCAGAAACCCCACAATTTTTCTTTCATAAATCTGTCCTAGTTCATTCTGGTATGCCACTCCGACTTCAGCTTATGCAAGGATTTAAAAGACATTTTGAAGGAAGTCTTTAAATAAAGGGAGGAAAGCAAATTCTAAAGATTTGAAATTCAGTGTGAGAAGCAGGGACAAATTTAGCCAGCTATCTACCTTAGATAACCTTGGCTAAATAGGATACTACCTAACCCCTATTGCCTGCACTGATGCCTTTGGTACAGGACCACAGGAGAAGTTGTTTGAGTTGGAGAAAAGGGCTGAAGGACCAGCTACTGTGGATTGTATTGGAAGGATCCCTGGACTGGGAAGAGGTCATGATTGTAGCTCTGGCATCGGTCCTGTTTTATGTGTTTGTTAATGACCTTGTGACAGAGAGTACTTGTTTGCTAATGGAATTTACTGATGACATGGTTTTAGGACAGAGAGGATTCCTACAAGAAAAAAAAGAAGAGATGACTGTGATAAATAAATAATAGAAATAGGATTAGATTTAACACTACAAAGTGCTAGCTCATGTGTTTAGGGAGGAATAACAGCACTGTCTTGCAATATGGCAGGAGTTCCTCTGTTGAAAATTACAGATTAGAAAAAGTCAGAAGAGTCTATAGTAGTAATAGAGGAAAAAAAATGTCACTTAGAACACCAAAATACATCAAATATTTCACTTCCAGCAGAGATTTACATAGGAATTAGCTCCACAGGGGTACCTTCCACTATATGCACCCCTCTGCAAGGCACTGGTGAGACCTCTCCTGCAGACTGGGTATTGTCATGGTCACACATAATCAAGTATTATGGACTCACATTATAATACTTGCAGAAAACAGAATTACCATCAATGATATTTTAGAACATATTAAAAATATGTTACTTTTCTTGGCAAAATGAATTGCTTTCTAGCAATGTGTCAAGAGTACAAAGGCCAGGGAGGGAAGCAAATACTTAAAATAAAGAGCAATGCTGTCATTGCACTAAATGCGTATGTAAAACCAAAAGAAGTTAATAGCAGAGAAATGAGAGATTTGGAT
This sequence comes from Dasyornis broadbenti, assembly GCA_013397935.1. NCBI lineage: Eukaryota > Metazoa > Chordata > Aves > Passeriformes > Dasyornithidae > Dasyornis > Dasyornis broadbenti. The sequence continues at coordinate 1,350,040 of VZRN01002045.1, forward strand.
CTTCTAGTCAGAGTAGTAGGGCCCGAATTCCTATCCCTTCCTCTTCAATACCAGTGTTTGATGAAGGTGGGCAAAGAGCTGCAATGGTTAAGAAGACACACAGAATAAAGAGTTAGTCATGAAATACCAAACATTGTTTCATTACAGTTTTATTGCAACAGCTGCCCTGACAGTTCATGGCTGGTTTTGTCAGTGAAATACCACCCAGATGGGAAGTCTTAGAGAGGTCTAAGAAGGGTGCCTTTCCCAATACTGCAATCTATTGGAATTCCATGGTGAGAATGGGGACAGGAGTGACATTAATATGCCAATAACTCGATTTCAGTGCTCAATTACATCCACAAATGGTGTAAATGGGCACATTTCCAATGAGCTGATGAAACTACACTTACTTAAAGGAGCCTGTTAGCAGCGTAATGCCCAGGACATGGAGCATGCTGGGTGTGATTCTGCCTAGTAAAGGGCCATGGTGGAAATACACAGCACACCTTGCCCCACAGAAGCGTTATCAGTAGCACCTCACTGGAAACCAGGGCATGAGCTATGAGCCCTCTTCAAGCTTACAACAGGACACAGTTTTTCAATCTAGCCAATTTGTCTCCACTAAGAAAAGAAGCAGAAAGGATTTCTTTGTCATGTCCAAGGCCTGACCCCTCTAGAAATAACTGTCTTTCTTAAAATAACTCTTGTTGTACCCTGATTAAGGAAGTTTATCTTCTCCAGATCCTGTTACGTGTGGTGCTGGTGTAACCCAAAGCACAAAAATGTATTATCCTTTATTTTTATATATGCACCTGAGTGTGAGAGTGTGTGTGCATACTGGCCTTTTTAACAATTTTGTTTGATTTACAAAGTATTTTCTGATATTTAATTATATGTCTGATATATCACTAGCTGAATTCAGCCCAAAAGGTAGGCTTAAAAAACACAATGGAAAGGTAAAAAGACCATATGCTCAGATGTCTTTTGGCTCAATGGATTCACTGAATGCCCCATTTCTGGCCAGCAAGCATATTAATCTACCTACTAAAGACAACTTCAGTTCCAACCAGGAGCTATTAGGGAGCAGCACAAATGAATACCTGTTCCAGTATTGCTCAGTTTTCCTGAGGTCGGAGGTAGTGTTATCAGTGTGACTGAAGGAGTGCATACTTGCTATGTGGGTGTGTATTGGAAGGAAATGGGAAGTTATTATGGTGTAGAAATTGCACTGTTTTGGATTATTTTGAGGTTTGCCTGGCATGGCTTCAAGTAGTTCTTACAAGTACTCTCCTCAATATATTCATCTTACTTTTTTATTTTGATAGAAAAAGTTTAAGCAACTTCACCTTCATGAAGAATGTCACTTGGAAGAAGTAATGAAAATCCCTTTAAATCTGGATATTATAATGAGCTAACAGGTACACAGCTGGTTTAACAGGTTAGTATGAATACTTATTATTCAGATTAATATAGATAACATGTACAAGATGAGGCTGGGTTGGAAGGGTCTCTGAACACCCTGATCTTGTGGAAGGTGTCCCTGCCTATGGCAGAGGGATTGGAACTACATGACATTTAAGGTCCCTTCCAACCCAAACTATTCTAGGATTCTAAGATAGATGTCATCAAGATCAAGGACTTTGGGAAAGATTAATTAATGTAGCCCATTGGCACAGATTTACTGGATGATTCTTGAAGTCTTAAGAACTCTGTGTTAGTGTTGCAGCTTATAAAACTGTTATATGTAGGGAGATGTCTTATGGAAATACTACAAGACAGTTTACAAGCTATTGGGTACTTATTTCTTAACAGAGAAGTTGTTCTGGAAGTGAAAAACAAAATACAATTAACAAGCTCTTTGACATGACAGGATTTCTTGTAAGGCTTTTTCACTGCTTTTTGGGTTTTTTTCTTTTCCTTGTTTCTTCTTTTATATTTTATAGTTGAAAAAAAAAGAAGTTTAAAAACTTGAATAGAGTGAAAAAGACGATCTATAGCAATTTCATTTCAATTATACTTTTTTGCAGGACCAAAGGGTAAATTTTGTGCTGGGAAATGTCATATTTACTAAAATTATTCACTCTGAAGTATTTATTTTCCTCAATTTTTAATGGTGATTACCGGTGGGGTGACAGTGTAAATAGTTGACACCATCTACCTCCATGTAATAACACTGAATCGATTTCACAGTTCCTAGCTAAGAAGTCAGTTAATAAAAACCTGCAGCTACCTCGAATTTCACTCTTTCCAAAGAGTAAATTTAGCCCTCAGAGTTTTCCCAAGCAAACCGAAGGCATATCTATTCCAATGGAATCATCAGCCTAATATTAATGTGTTTGAAAATGCTTTACATGTGGATGGCTGTGCTTGCTGTGTGCGGTGACTCCAGGGGAACCCAACCTCTCTCCCGGAGCGGCAATGCCGCTGCGTGCTGGTAACTCGCTTTCTGCTACCACTCACTGCTGTGCTGCCGGAGAGCAGGAGAAGGATTCTCCTCAGTTTATACCCTATACATCACTTGCTTATTTAGCCTAAAGCACCCTTCCTTCCCATCTGTGAGGCTGCATATGTCTAAGGTCAGCTAAGGGAATTCTGTTCCTTATTAATGAAAGCTGTTTTAAAATAAACCCACCATGTGTGAAAAAAAGGAGAGTTAAGAAAGGCTATAAAATCTCAAAATGGATATTCATCCTATTTTTCACCCTAAATTAAAAAAAACATTTTGTAAAGAGAGTATTTCCCTCCTGGGACTTTGTTGCTCCCATCATAAAGCCCAAATTAAGATTGCACTTTGCTGTATAGGTGAAAAGCTCTGTCTTCAAATGACGCAGATTATGGAGCAACTCAGCACTCTTCAGATTTAATTCTGACAGGCAGGAGCAGGTGGATGCCATGCAGCGTAACCTTGGAAAGATGACCCCACATGACTATTAATTTACATTTGATAGTTCTAAGATAAAATAAGGGTTAATTAAGGAACTTCTAGAAGGGGCACAGGATGTTCAGGTGAAAGGTGGAGCAAGGAATATGTGCTGACCCAGAAATAGGCCAGCTGGTTTATGTTATTATTTTATTTTTTTCCTAAGACCTTCAAGTGATTGTAAAGCTCTACAGGAAAATGTGCTCTGTGATGACCTGAGTATTATTTCAAATTCCTGAGTGGCTGAGGCACTGGTTTACCATATCCTGCTGTGAGAGCTTTGGAGGCTAGGATGGTGCCATGTAGACAGAGTGTAAAGCAGGCACACTTTGCAGTATGTTGTGCTATGGAAAACATGCTTTTCCCCACAGGCAAGCTTGGAAAAATAGACAGGACCCAAAAAAGCCTTTATTAAAACTTTTCTTCCATTCCTTTCCTACCATTTTTTTCTGCTAGGGATAATCTCATCCTGTTTCTCAGTACCAGGGTAAAGTAGAATGAGCGTTACTGCTTTTGCTGGTTTAACTTGTCTCTTGTACATTTTATCTGCTCATTAATTTTGCTGTTAGCAGTAATAACAAGTGCAGATGAGCTACTACATCATCAGACAGAGATCCTATTTTGGGAAAGGAAGAGTTTGCCTTGCTTTGATTCCATCATTCCCCCTTCCACCCCACGAATTAAGTTAGTAGGAATATAAAAAATCAGTAAACCCTGATGCAGAAGAGGCATTTCTGTTTGCAATATTTTGTGGCTGTGTGGTTTTATTTTGCTCTGTTAAGGATCCAAAATAACTACACCTTCCCAGGAAGTGGAAAAGACTGTTCTCATTAGCCAGGGAGTTGGATGGCTCTTTTACCAAGAACAAGCCTTGGATCTGCTAGGCTGTGGTTTCCTCCTTCCTGATAAATACCTCCTTCCCTTTCTCATTTGTTCTCAGGCATTGCAGCCCTCCACATTGCACCATCTGGGCTGCACATGCTGATTCATGTTGTTGGAAGTAAGAGAGACTCTTGCTGTTATGGAGAGAACTATATTTTACAGCCCTTTTGGTCATCTCTCAGGTGACATCTCTGCTCTTCTGTTTCACCTCTGGTGGAAGTTCATAATCTGTCCAGTAAGAGTGACCCATTGGTTGGTTCTGCAGTGATTTTCTACCTGTGGTATCGAACAGGCACAATGCAGCACCACACTTGGAAATTTCTGAAGGTGCTGAAAGTGGCTCAGACTCACCTGAGTCACCATCAAAGGGAAGCTTATTATTAGACTTTGTCTCATTTAAATCTATATTTTTTGACACAAGCTTTATTAAGAAAGGCAGACCTCTTATCCCAGCCTCTGGGTCAGAAGGAACACACTGTTCTGTTGCTTCTCTTCCTTCCTTCCTTCCTTCCTTCCTTCCTTCCTTCCTTCCTTCCTTCCCCTTTCTCCTCCTGTGGGATCACTGGTTGCCACTGTGTTTATTTCCAGTCTGGCCACAGGTTCACCTGGCTTGTTCACTCAAGTGCTATTAAAGACATTAACAAAAGACAGTGATGCTTATGAGGTAGGGAATGTATTTTATCTTTTCCTGTCTCCTTGCCCTCCCTTTGTCAGACTGTTGATTTTACGTTGCCAAAGCTTTGTGCCAACACTAAATTCAAGTATTTATGTGGATGTTTTCAATATCTCCATGTTGCTCAGATTCAGGTAGTGAGATAAGTAGACAGGTACCCTGACTATCCAGGAACTCAGATGAGACACTCCAAGGAATTTGCAGGAGCTGAAACATTAGCACATCTTCATTTCCCATGTTTTCTAGATTTTCTTCCTCTCTGGGACCCATTGGCCAATGGCACACACCTCTCTTATGCTGAGTACTAAAGGAAAAACATTGCATTGTCATTAGACTGATCGATTTTCCCTGTGCCAATGTCCTCCACAGTAAACAGTGCTTAGTACTGAAACATTTTGGATCTCCAACAATTCATGTACAAAACTTTTGATGTATATTGGACTTTTTCACTCCTTTGGTACCTCCACATTTGCTTTTATAGAGGAACTAACTGGGAAACCTCACAGACATGAAATTTGTCATGTGACTGACTTCCCTATCAGCTTTATATAGGACCAAAATTTTCTAGCATTCTTTTGTTGTCCTTAATTCATGAATGAAAAACACCTTTGTTATAAAGTGTCACAGTTCAGTGAAGTTCCTTAATGACATGTCTGCCTTCCTATGTATAAACAGCTCCAAGAACACGAGACTTAAATATTCAGACTTGCTTGTTAATTCAGGGCTGGGTCTAGTGGCTGCCCTTGTATCAGCTACCGGTACAAGGATTACCCTCTTATGTTGCTTTTGGTTGTTTTGGCATTATTCTAAGATTTAAAGATAGCTCCCTAATTTTTTGAAAAATAAATAATAAATTTAAAAACTCAGTGTGCCAAGACTAGGCTTCAAACTAGATGACTACTTGGCATGTTAAGAGAAAGACAAATTTTTCTGTTGTATTAAGAGAAAGATTTGGCAGAAAATAAACTGCCTTGCATTCCAGCTGGTCTTCAGATATCAGAGTGGCTGGGGGTGGTTGAGCTTAGATTCTGAGCACTAAGCAACAGAAATGCAGAACCAACTGACTCTATAAGTCCAGTCACATTCTCTGAGAACTTCCATGATTATGGATTCACTATTAGTGCCATACACCGTAGGTCTGGTCAGGCAAAATGCACTCTCCTAGCTGGATTAGAAGGCTGGTGGCATTCAATACCTCTCATGGGCAGGTGGAAAACAGCTTATTGAGGAACAAAAATGCAGGTTTTTGTTGGATTGTTAGTGATAAAGACATTGTCTACAGAAACGTGTGAATATACAAAATATGAAAAATACAGCCAGCAAAAAAATGCATTAAATTGAGACATGACTCCACAGTGCTAAAGGCATGATCAAACACACAAGTTTGCTTTCTGAATTTCACAAGGAAGAATTCAGTATAGGTGACTGCTTGAGTCTTACCCAATGGGTGTCCTTATGAGAGAGGAGATGGATGCAGCCATAGTTATCCATCCCAGGATACCAAGGTGGAATCTCCTCTGACCTCCCTTTCCACTAAAACTACATTTATATTGTTGGAGTTCTTTTAAGGGAGAAGAAAATGTAAAGTTACAGTTGATGTGATTTCATGTTTAGATGGAGTTTGAATGACTTTAGTCATACATGTAAAGCATGTACAGGTTTTACTTAATTAGCATACGCCAGAATATGAAAAGTAATATGCATTTTCAAGTTAATGGAGCAAAGTTCAGCTTTCAGTCACCATTTGAGTTATTTCTTTGGCTCAGTTCCTGTTAGCTGCATTGTTTTAAACAGCGCATGACCACAAGAACCACCTCTGTGCCACTCTGTCCTTTGTTCCGTGTCTCTCTCAGGGCAGTACATCAAATACCCTCAGTGTTCCTGATCCTAATGTGTGCAGTTTGTTTCTGGTGAACTATAACAAATGCTCGCACTCATTCTTGATGAACTTTGTTTTTCAGTATTTTCTCCAGTCTCCTGTATGTTGGAGAAATCAGGTTCTGTAATAGTCTGCCAAAAGTTTAGGGATTGAAATATGAATGCTAGCATCGAGTTCCCTCAGCTGATTAAAGGGATTATGTGATGTGGTTGTCTGCGATGTCCTAGGACCAAACAGATCCCTTCTACTATTATGTTTAGTGAACAGGAAAAGGAACAATGCCTTTAGTTGTAACTAACTGTCATATATAGACACCTTCAACAGGAGTTTATTTTATGCAGGAATATTCAGTGATTGGTTTTGAAACATCAGTCCGAAATATTGAAGTTTCACATAACACAACCAAAGAGAGCTCAGTCAGGTCAGAGGGAATCACCCCTGTAGAGGTGAAGGAAACATGAGGAGCCTTTGTTGGCTTGAGGAACCTCTTGACATCCAGGTGTGCAAAGCTCAGAGGGTGGTTGTACCCAGGCTTGAGAGAAAAACCATGCAGTTCTGCAGCTGCAGACCTTCCCCCTGTGGCCCAGCTGTGGACCCTTCTTGGGGGCAGAGGAGAGGTTCTGTGGGTGGGCAGCAAGTGCAGGGGTGTGCTGATGTCAGATGCTCAGGTGTCAGCCCTCACCCTGCCCGGTGAGGGCCTCGAGAGGCCTCTGTGCTCTCTGCCAGGCTTGGGGAGGATGTTCCTGATGCAGGTGTTCTGGAACAGAACTCCCTTCCTCATCTGCATGCCGTGCCTTACCCTTCGGCATGAAATCCAAGCAAGCCTCAGGAGTGAAATGTAAGCCTTTCCCAGACCCTGTGGAGGGAAGTGTAGCCCTGGATCTGCAATTTCCATCTGTCCTTGCATCAGTATTGTACAAATGAGCATTTGCATGGGGTATTTTTAGCCAGTATTGAAAAGTCTCAGTAATTTTGATACCATATGGAGTCAGTGATTGCCTCCAACTCTAGAGAAATGAACTGACTTTTCTAGTCTTTGAAATTATTTTATTTTTCTTATTTCTAAGGAATATTTTTGGGTTTTGTTTTTTTTTTAACACACCTAATGTCTTTAATCCTTAGATTCTTAATCCTTTACTACTGGATTATTAAACCTGACAAAAAGCTCAATCAGAGAAGCAAACCCAATGGTAAAGCAGAATTTGACATAGGTCTCTGAGAATGTAAGCCCACAAAGTAATTGGCCTGCAGATAATTCAAAATACAACTGTCTGGGTATATGTTCATCTTGCAGTGTGAACTACAACAAACCCCACATAAAAGACAAAGGCAATATTAAAATTCTTCCAGCAATATGTTTATAGGTGAATTCTAGCTGTATAAAGAAAGCATTGTATTTTCAGAACAAGAAAAGATTATACCACTATATCTTTAACTTTTAAAAGAGTTTTTTAATTTACAGGTATTAAATTTGGTTCTTTGTATTGGAAGCAATTTAAAGTGGCAGTTAAATTATCAATGTTCTTCACTAATTCAGAGTTAGTCTTATAATTCCTGAAATTCCATTAATTGTCAAGAATCTTCTAAAACACAGAAAAAAAATATAATTGGGTAACAAACTCTTTGAGATATCACAAAGTTCCTGCAAAGATGTTGAAAAAATGTAATAATTTAGAAAGAGATTTGTCTTAGTCTACATAACTCAGACAAGGGATAGAAAGCTCTGCCTTTTTGATCTCAAGTTAACAAAGAACTTAAGTACCTATGAAAAAGATTAAGCTGAGTATCAAATGAGCACATGAATAATAACATAAATATGTTTTTATAAATACAAAATTATAGATATATGAATGAAACATTATGCACTGGAAAAAAATCTGAAAATGAAAATGTTATTTCAGTAAGGATAAAAACCATAGTGATCTGAACATGCAGGGAAATATCCAAATTTAAAAATTTACTTAAAAAGACTAAAAGTAGTCTCATAAATTATTGTCTTGATTCTGGGGAAAAAGTAAGTATATTTAAGGTTTATATTTATCATCATTTTGCATCATAGAATAAAGGTACTTGGTGCTAGATTTTTGCTTGAAAAATATATCTAAAGTGTATAGAAGAATAAGGGCTTAAATTCAGTTCCAAGAGAATTAGGAAAGCCTTGGCATACTATTTGTTTGAGGAATACCAGTAGCATGAGCTAGAACTGGGCAATCAGTGCAATAGAAAAAATGACTCAAAGGAGATGGGATGTCTTTGATGGGAAAAGAAAGAGGAAAAAGAAATTTTGATGCACAAAAGAGAAAACAGAGATTTTAAAAGCCTTCCTGGAAAGCAAACTCATACTTTTATTTTCTCTGTGACTTCATCAGATGCGGGAGAGCCTGATACCTTGAGAGGGTGCATGTCCTGCTCCCTCTGGTGCTGCCGAGCCCGGAGAACTCGGTGGCCTCTTATGCATCCCTTAATATCAGGTCACAGGTGAAGGTAATTAAGGCAACGCAGGTTTATGTGATGGAAGAAAGTAATGAAGGCAGCAATAGGTGCTACTGCATCAGGTATGGATTCTTGCAAAGCAGCTTTGGAGAAGCCAGAACAAGCTGGTGCCAGTGGTTATTGATTTGGGCATAGGATATCTCAAGGGCAGGGCTTGTTGTGTGGGAACTGCAATGGAATAGAAAATGCACTGTCCAGCCCTGAAAAAATGGGCTTAGCTAGAGAGGTCAGCATATTTAAACAAGCTTTTTGCTACTTGATATTACTCTCTGTGGTGCTACCTCCTGCAGTCCTTTAATTGTGTGTAACACTGATTTCCCTTTCTAAAATAAATGATGGTCTTACTGAGATGCTGTCTCCAGCTGAGCAGGCCATCTGTTACCCTAGGACTGATATCTCAGCCTGTCCACACCTTCCGCACTTACACATCCACAGACTCACCTGGACCACAGGGAGTCACACAAGATTTATGTGAGAACTTACCCAGAAGTGGTCTTCGTGTAGGAGACCTCGATTACAGCGGTGTCCTTCTCCTTAAGGTTAAATTTAATCTGGCCAGTTGAAGACAGAATCGGTGTAAAACAGCTGTCACAATCTCTCGGTATTTTGCACATACATGTTTTTGAAAGCCAGTTATTATCAGTGACTAGGAGAAGCCACACTGCAGTGAGTGGTGCTTTGTGAATGAAAGAGAAGCAGTGCAAGCTCCCAGAGCCCCTTTTCAAGGATTTGTGGAGAAGCTGGAATACAGGATTTCCTGTACCCTGGGTGTTCCATGGACTCTGATGTGTCCTGAAGACTGGCTTTGTTGTGGGGAGATGGATTCTGGATGCATGGGCTCTGTCACAGGGGGTCTCAGAACCAGGCACTGCTCTGAAGAGAAAGTTGATGAAAGTGCTCAAGAGACTCAGACACCAAAGTCCTCTTTATTGCAGTTTGTCCTGCTTAGCTGAGTGAAAATTTTCACTCTTAGAAAATAAGATGTTTAGGTACCTGGTGTCGTAATGCAAAACCATTTCTCTAAGGTCCAGACTTTCCAGGTGGCTAACAGGAGTTAAAAATGGATGTGATAACCACGTGAAATGCCTGGATCTTAGTTAGAGAAATGGCTCTGCAAGGAAGACAGGCAATTGCTTTTATATTAACTTGAAAGACCAACGGCAGAGTTTCCAGCATTGCTACTGAGCTACAGGTAGGGAAAGTTTCATGCTGAAGAACTGAGCAATATGATGCAGTGAGGTCTTAGACTTCCACAATCATAGAGATGGGCAAGGCATGGAAAAAAACCTCAGTTTTGGCCAGTTTGCCCAGTTCTCTTGGAACTGAAAGAATGTAAAGGCAATGGAACAGAAAAGAATGGCTGGTAATAACTCTGCAGCCGGAGGAGATAGTGGAAGAAAGTGTTCATGAGGAGTGCAGCAAATTAACCACCCTTGGCTTTACAGAGGGGATAAAGTGTCAGTAAGATGAGCTTCCAAAGTGCAAGCTCACAGTTTTTCCCACTGTCAGTATTATGATACTACAGGCCCCAGAGCATGTGGATGTTTGGGTGAGGGATTTCAAAAGCAAGGCTGGATATTGCTGTGCCCCCAGAGCACAGGAGGCACAAGGCTCCTGCTGCAAGGGCTGGATGAGTGTGTCAAGGCCTTCTGGCTATCCCTCTGCAGGCAGCTGTTTTGTTTGCTTACAGATATTCAAAAGAAGTTATTTTTCATACAAAGTAAATAAGACTGTATTTCTTCATGGGCTGTGACGGTAAGTGTGTCGTTTGTTATTGACCAGGGGCTGAAGTTCAGGGGTAGGACTGGGCTGTGCTGGGCTCTACATCTGTCCGGAGGGGAATTTCGACCCAGCCTGGACAATAAGAACATGAGTGGCTTCAGGTGGAAGAGGACAAGGAAGCGGCAGACAACTTCACACGCTGTCTAACCATCTCAGTGATTTCTTTACATTATATTTGTCAAGGTTTGACCCTGGCCAAATGCCAGGCACCCACAACATCTACTCACTCGCTCTCCCCTGCCACAGTTGGGCAGAGGAGAGAAAAGTAATACACACAGGGCTCATGAGTTCAGATAAGGAACTGGGAGAAGACACACTCAGGGCAAAACAGGCTGAACTTAAAGTTGCAAAGTGATTTATTGCTAACAGAGTCAGAGGAGTAAATGAGAAGTAAAATAAAACCTTCAAAGACACCATTTCTCCACTCACCCCCCTCCCTCCTTCCCAGCAGCAGCACAGGGGACAAGGTGGGGGGTAGGTCAGTTCATCACGAGATCTTCTTCCACTGCTCAGGGAGAGGAGTCTTTTCCTCTGCATAGCCATGGGTCCTGATCTCACAATCAGCAGCCCGCCCGAACCTGCCGCAGTGTGAGCTCCCCACACGGGCAGACAGTCCTCCCAAAAGTGCTGCAGCGTGGGGTTCCTCATCCATGGGTTACGGACCTCCAAGACCAGGCCATTCCATCTTGGGAGCAAGGCCTCTCTCTCCACTGGGACTCCCACTGGACCACGGCCTCCTCCAGGCATCTGCCCGCTCCAGCACTGGGCACCTCCCCACGGGCTGCGAGTGGATCTCAGCATCCCCTGTGGACCCCATGGGCTGCAGGGGCACCGCTGCTCCACCATGGTCCTCATCATGGCCGGCAGAGGAATCCCGGCTCTGGCGCCTGGAGCATCTCCTACCCCACCTTCTCCACTGACCTTGGTATCTCCATGTTGTTTTCCCTCACATATTCTCACCTCCTCCTCCTCCTCTGACTGAAAAGAAGTGCGTGCACCGATTGGTTTAATTTCTTCTTAAATATGCTATCACAGAGGCATAACCAACATCTCTAATTGGCCCAGCCTTGGCCAGCAGCATGTCCATCATCTTCAGAGCCACCAGAGACTGGCTCTGCAGGACATGGTGAAAGCTTCGAGAAACTTCTCACAGAAGCCATTTTTGTGGACCCCCCCCCACTAGAAAAAACTGGGCCAAGCAAAACCAACACAATATTCTTACACTCCTTATTCAGTGAATGAAAAAAATGGAGGATTTGGATGACATTTAAGCCGGCAGTTAAACCATCCACTCACATAAAAACAGCCTGTATTTCCTCAGGAGTTGTCACTGTAATGCCCTGATTAATTTAATTTATCATCCTTAAAGTGTAAATAAAGGTAATACAGCAAGTATAACGTAATATGACAGAAGAGGGAAATAGGGCAAAATAGATCATATTAATCCCAGCTCATGGTCCTTCTGCACTATGAGTCATATGGACAGTGATGGTTCATTAATTGTGTGGAGAGAGATGGCCAACAGACACATTCTTGCCCTGACAGTCCCTTTGTTTGGACAAGGGGTTTTGGGAATAGACATGATTACTGGGCAACATCACAGTTAGCTAGAAATGCTAGTTCTATAGGAATTTATGCCTTCTTCCTCTAAAATCGATGCAGGAAATGTGCCTACTTCCATGGCAGCAATAAGCAATTTAGCAATGTTATGTGTGAATTAATGTGGTTTTGCTACTCCTTAACAGATACCCATCCTACCCTTCTTCGTGTCTGGAGACTTACCCAGGCCTCAGCCTGTGGTCCATGGCTGGTCTCTCTCCAAGAGGTCAGCCAAAGGCAACTGTCAGAAGGGAGACTGGTGTGAGAAGGTTAAGTCTGTGAGACTGGAAACCATAACCAAACCACTGGGCACACAGAAGCATCTTGCAAATCAAAACAGCTTGATCACTGCTGTTGCAAATCTAAATAACTGCTCAGGTAGGCACAGGAACGAGTGCTGTCTGTGGTGATTTAATGCTGCTGAGGCTCTGTTGCTAAGATTTTGTCCTCCTGTGCTATCTGTATGTTGACTTCACTTGCTTGAAGCTGCAAATATTGTGAAATGAAGCCTAGACTGGGTTATGATATGGTTCCTCGTCCTTTTTCTCTGCCTTTTCCTCAGTGCCATTTCCTGACTTGGCTATCTATGTGAAGGCAATTACTTTACAAAATAGTTATTTTATAAAGTCTGTTATAAAGTAAATAAATAAATACTTCATAAATTATATATGTACACACACACTCGCACAGAGATATATATATATAAATATGTATGTTATAAATATATATTCCAGGGCAGTCCTGTAGCACTCTTCCATTACTTATAGAGGGCCTACAGGAAATAATGTGGAGGTACTTTTTGTCAGGCAGTGTAATTACAGGACAAAGGAGAATGGCCTTAAACTGAAAGAGGGCAGGTTTAGCTTAGATAGTAGGAGGAAATTCTTTGTGGTGAGCGTGGTGAAGCACTGGAACAGATTGCCCAGAGAAGATCTGGATGCCCCATCCCTGGGAGTGTTCAAGGCCATATTGGGTGGGGCTGTGAGCAACCTGGTCTAGTGGAGGGTGCCCCTGGCAATGGCAAGTAGGTTGGAACTAGAAGACCTTTAAGGTCCATTCCAACCCAAACCATTCTGTGATTCTACTCAACCGAAATTACTATGAACTTGGCATGTTTTACCCCTTCTTTCCCACCCCCTCCCCCTCCTCTTTGCCCAGTGCTGTTTGTGGGCTCTCTGTTGTCTTTTTCCTACTCTTTGTGTTTTCCTGGCTATCATTAACTTAGTTGTCCAGGCTTCTTCTATCCATGGCAAGATGTAAACCTGTCAAAAAGTAAACACTTTGAATTAATATGAGAATACAGTACATATGGATTTAAGGTATTTCCTTTGATACAAAGACACAAATATATACACTTTGGACAAGGTGATCATCTCACAGAATAGACTGAAATACCGCTACCGTCCTAGAGCTCATTTTTCAGTTACAAACCAAAAATTGCACACCACAAACCAACCTCAGATTTCGTCTTTCTTGTCATTCTGTACTTTTTCTGAAACCACAGTTAGGAATATGTTTTGTTTTTACTGGTAAGGATAAGTGATATAATAAATCCTGATTTATAACATAGCACAGTTTTCCTTATCTTAAATTTAAATACAATTAATAAATGTTAGTGTTTGGTCAAAGTTAGAATTTACAGAAATGGGTGTTAACTAATGTATGCTGACATATGACCAGCCTTCTCAGTGTGACTGCATCCACTCCAGCAAAAGAATTTTGCTCTTGGAAATAAGAGGCTTTGAAATAAACGAAATAGGAAGCACAGGCCTGAGAAAGTGATGTGCAAAAGTGATGAACTCAGGAATCAGCTCTAGAAGCTCTGTGCTCTGGGAAGATCTCAAAATGGTCCAAAAGAAAGCTTTTAAACATATAAGCAGCAACATTTACTTTTTGAAGAGGAACCTCTTAGAAAATATGTATGGATTTTCCTTACTACTCTTTCCCCTTCTCTTTTTTTTTATGCCAAAAAACCCAGAAAACCCAACACCCATAGTTTTTTAAAATGTCAGTTTTAAAGTATCAGATGTGAATTTTTAGCTGTACTCCCTGAAGACTCTTAAGAAATAGCTTTCAAGGTCACGAAATTAGAAAATAACTCCACTTTTCATAATCAAGCTTTTATGCTTGCCTTACAGATTTAGAAATTGCCCTCCATGTGTCTGGGATTTGTGGGCTGCTGTTCCAGAGGACAAACAGCCTCTTACAAAAAAACCCCAAACCCTATGGAGTGTGGTACTGCCTGTCAGTCACCTGCAATTTCCTTTGTTGGCAACCTAAAAAGACAAGAGCAGAGCAGCCTCTGCCCAGCAACAGTTCCCAAGCAAAGGACCCTGAGAAAGCTGGGTGATGGGAGGAGGTTTGTTGTGACTAATGCAAACTGATAGTCCTTGCAAGGGGATGGCAGTGCCTGGGGGCCCTTCGCCTCCTGTTGTTTCACGGGAGCCTGTGGAAAGCAGCCTGGGTCAGGAGGAGCTCTTAGTATTCCCTCTCTGGAAGAGCAAATGTGTGTTGGCATTAATGAGCGTGGAAAAATTCTGTGATAGCATCCCTGCATATTTCAAAGGCATAAATCAGGGTTGAAAATAATGTTTGGTTTGTCTTTTTTTCTCTTTTCTTTTTGAATTTAAGGCAGTTAAATAACAAATGTGCAGACAGAAGAGATTTGTATTAGGACATACAGGGAGCTTCCAGTGACATTACTTGCCAGGAGGGGCTGAAATAGGGGAACTTCCCTCTTGTTGCATGTGTTGTATTTTTAAAAGTAGTTATTTATTTATCACCAGTTGCCGTATTTCCCTAGCTTTTCCTCTGACTGGCCCCTGATGCCTCTTCTGACACATTTTTTCTCTCTCTTTATATTGCTTTTCAAAAAGAACCTATAATGTCATAAACAGACCATTACCAATTGCATTACCTTCTTCTGAATTAACAACTGCTTCATTAGATGCTGCCCACAATATTCAGGCCCTTTGTCTCACTTTGTTTTGAATGCCTGAGATTGCCAGCTGGGAAGAGAAGACAGAGCTTTCCTTTTGCTTTCTCCCCTGCCCACTCCTTCTTCTCCGGTTGTCAAATGTCAGATGTGATTGCTCTGTCCCAAGGAGGGGGACCCTTACTCTGTCACCACAAGAAACCGTATAACTGGCGGTGGTGGGGAAGTGGTGGGAAGCAGGATTGGCTGGATTTGAGCACGAGCAATAAAGTAGCCAGGTTTTACATGCCCAGAGCCCTGGCCAGGCTCACAGATTAATCTGCAAATGATGGTAGTAAGAGGATGATAATAACAATAATGTGTCACTGTGGGTGATGCCACTCCTGCTGCGAGTGGTCAGGAAGCTGGCGGCACTTCTTGAAGGCGGGAGTGACCTCAGGTGCCCTTCTGCATCCGGATGCTTTGATGGCAGTGCAAAGCTGACCTTTCCTGAGCCTGCTAGCATACCTTAGAGAAAAGAAGGATGTGTGAGGTTAAGGAAGAAGAGGAGGGTGTGACAGAGAATGTTTTATCCTCCTTTTAATAAAGCTTTGCAGGAATAATTATTAATAAGAACAGTTAATAAAAACATGGTTTTTTTCATCAGGGTGGGAAAACTATAGGGTACTGAAAGGTCTCTGTTGTGTTTCTATAGCACATAGGTAAAAAAACATGCAGGTACCTAGAGAAAACTTTTATCAAGCCCTTATAGGAAACCTACCAGCAATTAAAGTCCCAATGAAAGATGGACATCAAGTTCTTAAGCAAAGAAGGGGAATTGTGGTTCACTTTCCCATTGTGTAGAATCAGCTGGATGGGGAAAGGTAAGTCGGAACAGCAGGTTATTGCCAGGTCAGATTTAGTGTTTAGACGGAAAATGCGATGTCTTGGCTGTAGCTGGGGTGTCTGACACTGCCTGGGGCTTGGCAACAATTGGGAGCAGCCTGTGAAAACGAGCATTGGAGAAGAGTGAGATATGAAACCCCACGTCCTTGTGCCGCTGTTCTGCCAGGGAACTTGAGTTGCTGCTGCTTTTGCATTTACTATTGTTTCTGCTCAAGTGTACACCTGTGAATGAAGGGGTCTGGGCGTTCAGGCCATGCTAGAATGGCTGAAATGGCTCTTAAATACAGGAGTTTGAATTTAGTCATCTAAATGCGTTTATTCGAATGCAAATGAAAAAACAATATAAATTATATCTGCAGCCAAAATGGTGCCTGTTTGGAAAGTGTTATATAAAACCAACAGCAACTCTCCAATAACTCAAACCAGCATCTCTTCATATCCAAAATTCCTTTGAAAAATTTAAAAAAAAAGTTTTAAAAAAGGTTTTTCACAAGTGTTGGTAAAATTTGGTGAAAGATGGAGGTACTCAGTGCTTTTGGAAACAGATCTACATGAATATAGCAAAATATAAGTTCAGTGCATAATGGTAATTTACATACTTTGTCATCTTCTGACTACTTTTGCTGTTTAGAAGTCTCTGTTGTTTTGCATGAAGTGAGCAAGCCCAAACCCCATGGGCCTTCATCTCTGCAAGAGAAGCTGAGTTGATGATTTGGAAAGCCTGAAGTGACAGAATAACGAATAATAACTTGGGATTAGAACATAGCTAGTCTAGGAGACAAATGTACAGATGGAATAGCCTAAGTTAGAATGATCTGTGTATGTAAAAAGATGACTTCTTTAGACATCTTAGAAAAATCATTCATCAATTACAATTACTGAACAGGTCTAGCTAATGCTTGGCTTTGTTTTAAATTAACTTATTAAATTAGTGACCACATTGAAAGCAAGACTTTATAAATAATTGAAAAAAACCCCAAGATTGTAGATTAAAGGATTTGGGCTAGAGAAAGGTACATAACTGATTCATTCGGTATTTAAAATGCAAGAATTGCAATCCCAATTTTATATAAGTGTTTTTAAAATTTTCCTTTGGTAAATGACTGCAGAGAAAAGCCGTGCTATTCAGAGTTGTGTATCTGAAATTATCAGTGGAAAAGTCGGTGCCTTAGGAGAAAAAAAAAAGAGAGAGCCCAAAATTTGGAGCTTCAGATAGAGAGAAGATCTGGCAACACTGCCATGGTACTGCTGTTATGGCAGACTCATCATCTCTGTGATGAATCACTGGCTTCCTATATTTTCTTTCTAGAAAAGTTTCACCATGTGTTTTTGAATCAGATATACTGTCTTTTTGGTGCATTTTTAGGAGATATGTAATTTGGTATTTGTTAAAGAAGCATTTAGCAGGTGTGTATCAAAACTGTTTTGGTAAGATTGTATACATTACAAGTGTTAGAAATAAAAGTAATTCAAGTTGATCAAATTATAGAATTATTGTTACCATACTGTAAATGTCACTGTGACAGAGCAACAAATTTCAAAATACTAAGCCATAGACATCTGTTAGTTTCTTAACTGTTACCATTATTTTACTGCAGTGAATATGATTCTCATTTTTCTGTGCCATTTTTAGGTTGTTTTTGTGCCATATGGGTGTCTTCTGATATTTGGAAAAAACTTAAAATAGAGTTACTTTGAAGCACAAAACTTGATATTGAATGCATTCTTTGTTCTCCCTTTATTTCTAATTTGCATGGAGTGTGATCCATGCATGTAGAAGGAGGACAGAAAACGGGCAGTGCTTTGTTTATTCTGTATAGACACCAGCTTCTGTTGTACCTGGTATCCTTATGAAATTGTTTAGGATCTCCTTCCAACTGCTTGCAAAAAAAGCAATTCCAAAAAACAGTTAAGAATCTCCGCCGCTCTGGCAGTAGGGTGACCAGGAATTTATCCAAGCTGCACTGCCCTGAGGATTGTTCCTCATGCTCTTGGCATCTCCAGTGCACAGCAGCACACCAGCACTGGTTTAAATAATATTACTGTTCTTCGTGCTGGGAAGTGATGAGTACAAAAAGCTCCTCTTTCCTGACTGATAGAAAATATTAGAACAAGATGCTCCAAGCCAGATTCTTGGCTGGTATTAGTAGGCACATATATATCAGCTGAACTCTTCCTTCTTGTCCTCATTAATTAGCTCTTCTTGTGGAAATATCCTGTCATACAGACAAATGGCTGGTTGATTCTCAGCTGAGAGAATGGGGTGAAGGAGAGAAGGGTCTTGACTCCCGAGGTGTTCTCTGTGCACCTACTCAGGTTGGTGTCAGCCTGTGTGAGTGAGTGGCATCAAATTTTGGGGATCCACTGGTCACCCAGCTCTTTTGAGGAAGTCAGGCCAGTGGCCTGGTGGATACAGTGCCAGGCACTGGCCCTGCCAGAGCCGGAGGGGAGGATAGGACTCTCACACACAGCGGTGCCTGGAACCTGCTCCGGCCGATTTTCTGCCAGCTGTGTGCCTGTCCCATGCCACACAGGCCAGGCTCATGGCTGGGTTCTTGTGATCAGTGGGGCATGAGTCTAACCTTCTAATAACTATTAAACTACAGTGTTTACTTAAAATAGTGGCAACATCCAGAAGTGACTGAAAAGTCAATTTTTCTGGTCTTCTAAAGACTTAGGACAAGTCTTATATTAAATCTAGTTGTTTTTTTTTTTCAAATCTATACTGTTAAATTCTCAGAAAGACATTTTCTCCTATATTCTAAGGCTAACTAGACAGCATTGGCTTGCTTATTTTTTTTCACACAGAAATATGCTTATTAGAATGCTAATTTAGTACACTCAGTTCATCAATGATTTCCAGTTCTCTGATTCATATGATGGAATCAAATTCCACTGGACTAAGTGAACTGCAAAGCATAGCCTTCTTCCTACAACATGTATCTCCAGGCATTAGAAATGTCCTGACACTGAAACAAAAATATATGTAAGCCCCTACTGTGAACAGGGGATGTTTTTGCTCAGCTGACAAGCTTGGGAAGTCAAGAGACAACTTAATTAAACAATTGATTCATCAACTGGATGAAGTCTTAAGTTACATGAATGACAAAACTAT
This sequence comes from Dasyornis broadbenti, assembly GCA_013397935.1. NCBI lineage: Eukaryota > Metazoa > Chordata > Aves > Passeriformes > Dasyornithidae > Dasyornis > Dasyornis broadbenti. The sequence continues at coordinate 1,369,185 of VZRN01002045.1, forward strand.
CAATTATTTTTTAAAAAACACGTGGTATTTCTTGTGGCAGAGGCAGCATGTAGCAATTAGGGGTTGTGTTTTCTCGCTTTCACAGCTCAAGAGAAGGACTAGACTCCAATTCCAACTGACACAGCATAAATTAATTGTACTTTCTCATAACGTAACTTTAGAAATTGTTGGCATCTTACATGTCACTTTATATTTTTCATGGGTATCAGGCAGTGGCTGCATCTCAGAAATGGGTTATTCCAAGAGTGATGCCTCCTGGGTTCCGATGTGATGCCTTGAAAAACAAGACTCCCAGACTGCAGGAAAACCCAGGAAATGAAGGATTGGAAAAGTAGTAAGAGGGAGATTGGAAGAGCGATGTCTCTTCTCAGTTTGGCCGCTGACCCCCTGAACTTCTGCCCGTTACCTCAAAGCTCTATCCCTCACATGGGTTTACTTGTCTCTAGTGCTGCTTCTGACAGCTCGAGCAGTGCAACACCAGAGCTGAGCCTTCTGCAAAATGAGAACTTCTCTTCCAGTCCACAGGTTTCTCCTTATCTACATAAACTTATCTGCTCAGTGCTACCTCTAGTTATTTCTAAGGGTAAACAGAAACCCTAGGCCTTTATTCCACCTGTCTTCTGATTTATTCTGTACAAGGGCCCACACATAGGTCTATAGTATTTAGGTTTATATCCCCTTGAAATTTCCAAGTGTTGACTTCAGGCTCCATAGAGTAAACACTACTGAAAATAAACCTTCCAGACCCCTTGGCAAAAGTCTTTGAGCTCTCTGTGGACAGTAAGTTAAAAAGCCCACATGCGCTCAGTGAGATGCTTGGTTTGTTAATGTTATGAGCCCTGTGGTAAAGGAAATTCCAATATTTTTCTTTTTAAGTCTTGCCATGAATACAGGGAGAGCTGTCTCATGTCTCTCTGGGAACTCTGTATACTGGTGATAATAGCTAAAGAGAGGCATTTGTTACTTCATGAACATAAACGAGATAGATTAGAAAAGTACTTTTTTGTGAACAGGAAACATCCTGAAATTTTGAGCAACACCCCCATCTGCTTCCTGGCCTTATGCTCTTCTCAGTTTCAAAATTTCACCAGTTGTGGTGGGTTGACCATGGCTGGACAGCATGTGCCCACCACAGCCATTCTTTCACTCCCCTCCTCAGCTGGGCAGGAGAGAAAATACAATGAAAAGAAGCATCCTCAAGATAAGGAGAGGGAGAGATCTCTCACCAACCACTGAAATGGGCAAAATACTTGACATAGGGAAATACATTCAATTTATTACCAATGAAATCAAAGTAGGATACTGAAAAAAAACCACCAAATCTTAAAACACGTTGACCCCTTCTTCACAGATTTAACTTTTCTTATGAAACCTCTACAGTCTCTCCCCCAGTGTTGCAGGGGGACTGGAGGTTACAAACACAATTCATCCCACATGGTTGCTGCTCCTCAGGGAGGACTCCTCATACTCTTCCTCTGCTACAGTGTGGGGTCCCTCCCCACAGGAGACAGTTCTCCACCAATTTCTGCAGCATGAGTCCTTCCCATGGGGTGACAAATCCCACCAGCAAAACTGTTTCAGAGTGGACTGCCCCTGTCATGGGACCACAGGTCCTCCAGGAGCCTGCTCCAGAGTGGGCTTCCCACAGGATCACAGCCTCCTCTCAGGCACTCACCTGCTCCAGTGTGGGATCTTTCATGAGCTGCAGGTGGATCTCTGCTCCCATGTGTTCCTCCATGGGCTGCAGAGGTGCAGCTGCTTCATCATGGTCTGCACTGCAGGCTGCAGGGAATCTCATTTCTGGTGCCTGGAGCACCTCCTGCTGCTCCTTCTGCACTGACCCTAGTGCCTGCAGAGTTGCTGCTCCTCTCCTCTGTTCTCAGTCCTCTCTTCGCTGGCTGCAACTGCTTCTGTGCAATTGCTTTTTCCTCACCTTCAATCTGTTACCCCAGTGGTGCTATCACAGTTGCTGGTGGGCTCAAGCTTGGCTGGCAGCAGATCTGTCCTGGAGCCAGCTGGCCTTGGCTCTGTTGGACATCAGCAAAGCTTCTGGCAGCTTCTCACAGAAGCCATCCCTGTGGGTCCCCCACTACAAAAACCTTGCCATGGAAACCCAATGTACCAGTTACCATGGTTTTGGGAAATTGACAGGCAGACCAAAGACAGCACCACAACTTTAGCAGTTTATTTATAAGGAACTTGTGAGAATTGGGATGCAGAGATTATACACACAACCAGTTTAAACAGTGAAGGCTACTAACAGGTGGAACACCACTAGGATCTCAGTGCACTCTTATATTTACAAGAAAATGGAGAGAATAACAGTGATAATGTTTGCAAAAGATACAACACTATCCAGAATATTCTAAAAGAATTGATTGTGAAGAGTCACAGTGAGATCTCCAGACCTCATAGTAACATGTCAAGAAAGGCAGATGATACTCAGTGCTGGCAATGGCAAAACATGCACATGGGGAAAAGGAAGTTCAATTATATCCATGCATCAAACTTGCATACTCTGATAGAAGGAGATTTTTGGGAAGCTGCTTTGTGATCTTGAGAGTGTCAACTCAGGACTCAGTGGTGATGCAGAAGATACACAGATTATCAAGGGTCTTGGAAGCACTATTGAGTGACAGGATTGTTTTCACTGCTATTCTTACTAAACCTCAGAATTCTGTTTTATAGTGCTGGGGATGGATATAAAGTGCAGGACAATTGTGCATTCTGAAGCTCACGAGCTCTGAAAAGAGAAAACCAAAGGAAAGTCCTTTGAAATGTCATTAGAAATCTGATTTTGTAAGCATATTGACTCTGAAATCTCCAGATTAAATACCAATTTATTTCAATACTTGGCGAAACTGTATTACAGAAAAAAAAAATGCTTCTTTTTGGGATAAAGAGGTAGGGGCTTTTAGTGTCTGAAGTGTCTGAAGGGTCACAATCTTTCTCAAGACAGATTGCAGGCCTCTTTAAAAGAAAAAAAAAAGGAAAAGGGGGAATTTAAACACTTGAGCCCAGTTGTAAAACCATTTTAGTTTTTGCTGGTCTTACTGGCATCTGTGGGAGTTCTATTTCAGCCTCAAAATCAATAAGACAGTAGGATTAAGAAATAAACACAGTATTTGGCATTTTAATTATTGGTAAGAAGTTATGAGACATAAGCATAATGCATAAAGAAGTGAAACCTGGATTCAGGGTACCTTCCTTGTTGTTTATGTCAGAGTTGGTCTGACAGCAAAATATGAACTGAGACACTGTTTCCACATTTTTTAAAGAAACAAAATAAGTGTTCCTTAAGCTGTTTAAATTGGTTTCCTTTTAGATGTGCAGCTTGTGAGGTAAAAGTCTGTATTTACATTATAGAGTTGCCAGCCCTAGACATTCAAAATACATGAATCAGAACATTTAAATGATGGTATTTTGAAATAGACTACAGTCCTGGATTTCTTTTTTCTTTCTGGATTTTGAGCTTGAAAATACCATACTTTCTGTCTTTTCTTTTTAACCACAAGACACAAACATCTTTCCTTCTTTTTCTTTTCTTTTTTTTTTTTTTTTTTTTTTTTAACCACAAAACCCAAACATTTTTCCTTTTTTTTTTTTTTTTTTTTTTTTTTTTTTTTTTTTAATAAAATGCAGTTGAGTAGCTTCAGGAGTTAAGTCTCACTGTCTGGTCCTAGCAGATATGAAAGAAGTAGCTGTGAATATGAAATACCCCAAGACTTGCAATAGGAAAATGAGAGCTGACAGCTGGATGGTTGGCATAGGGGTAGTGTAAAAAGAAGGCAGGAGCCCAAAGCCTGAGAGGCTGATGTGGGGTTTGACAGCTGGACTTCTCCAGCCATCTCCGGGCAAGGCGCCGGTAGCTCCCAGTATCAAGGTGCTGTTCGCTCCAATAATGACCATGACCCCAGCATGCTCCTTGGCTGTTCTCTTAAAAACTTCTCCAAAAAGCTCATATTTAACTCCAGAAAAATGTGCCCACAATTTAGTAGTAACTGCATCTTTAGTAGTAACTAAAAATGAGGATTTGTATCCTCAAGTACCATTCTCTTCACTCTCGTGATAGAACTTGAGGAAAGGGTGTGACGATGAGCCAGGGGAAGATTGGGTTAGATAACAGGAAAAGGTTCTTCACCCAGAGGGTGTTTGGGCACTGGAACAGCTCCCCGGAGAAGTGGTGACAGCAGTAAGCCAGACAGAGTTCAAGAAGTGTTTGGACACTGCTCTCAGGCACATGGTGTGACTCTTGAGATGCGCTGTGCTGGGCCAAGCATTGGAGTTGATCCTGATGGGTCCCTTCCAACTCAGCATATTTTGTCATTCTGTGATTCTGTGATTCTAAATACTGTGGTTTTTGCAACCTCTGCAGTCAGGAGAAAGCCATGGTTTATATTTCACTGTGGACGGACATTTCCGGATAGAGAGATTAAGTGGACTTAATTACAAAGTAATGGTAGAGATGCATCCAGAGAATGTTTCACTGCATCCAGGAAAAGGTGTTTTGAATTATTAAAACGAGATGCCTCATGGAGAATCCTCTCTCTTCTACTTTGTGTCTGTGGAAGGATGACTGACACCTCACTTGGCCTCAACTTCTTGGGCTGTGGTGTTGAAGGCAGCTGACCAGACCTTGAGAAGTTAGGTACTGCTTTTCCCCCTAATTCCTCATATTTTTCCCCCAGCCTAAAATAAAGCTGGTCCCACTCTTCTCTAATTTTTGGGATTTAAAGACGAGCACATTGTGCTATCTTTGGGAGACTGTGCCTTTGGAATTAGTTTGATAAAAATCTCCCATTCCTGTTGAATTGTTCCTGTTAGCTTCCAGAAAACCAGTAATGTAGGCTTCTGTAGAAAGTTGGCAGTGTGCACTGGGAAATCAGTCTGGCATTGATTTACTTTCCTGAACAACATTCATTCCCTAGTCCTTTTTTTTTGGTGGGTATTACCTTTGGGTTATTTCAAGAGAGCTATGAAAATCCCATTATATGATCCTGTGAACCCCCACACATGAGCCAACGTCCCTGAGCACTGAAGTGACCTGCAGGTCTGATCACAGAGCTCTAAAGCAGGAGTATGTTTACGTGCTGCCCAGCTCAGACTGTTAATTTGGCTCAGCAACACAACTTTCAAAGCCTGGCAATACCAGGATTTTGATTCCTTGTGGATGTTTGGTGATTAACTGCTTGTATCTGCAAGTGCGCTGTTGAAGAAGGACCGCACATTTTATTCCAGGACAGTTATAAAGAGATTCAGCTGGTTTTGGCTGAGGTAGAGTTAATTTTCTTCACAGTAGCTGGTATGAGGCTGTGCCTTGGATATGTGCTGGAAATAGTGCTGATAACACAGAGATGTTTTTGTTATTGCTGAGCAGGGCTTGCACAGAGCCAAGGCCTTTTCTGCTCCTCACCCCACTCCACCAGCGAGGAGACTGAAGGTACACAAGGAGTTGGGAGGAGGCACAGTCAGAACAGCTGACCCCAACTGACCAAAGGGATATTCCAGATGTATGGCATCATGCTCAGCATATAGAGAGGGGGGAAGGAGGAAAGCACGGGAGATACTGGGAGTGATTGTATTTGTCTTCCCAAACCACCATTATGTGCGATGGAGCTCTGCTTTCCTGGAGGTGGTTGAACACCTGACTGCCTGTGGGAGCAGAAATTAATTCCTTGTTTTGCTTTGCTTGTGTGCGAGGCTTTTGCTTTACCTATTAGACTGTCTTTATCTCAACCCACAAGATTTTTTCTACTTTTACTCTTCTGATCCTCTCCCTGATCCCGCTGATGGGGGTGTGAACAAGCAGCAGCGTGAGGCTTAGTTGCTGGCTTGGGTTAAACCACAATGGTAACAATGTCCCATATTTTGTGGGAAGAGCATGATTCCGGGCTACAAAAAGACTTCCCACTGGGCATGCAGCACTGCCCAGTTATGAGACAGATTTATTCAGATTTCTGCCTCTGTTTGCCTATCCCTTACACTTACCACTTAAATACACCCACTTGCAGAGAGTAATGCATCAACAGATTGAAAGCTCACAGCATCCTACGTAACAATCTTTGTCAGAAAGTACCAAATATCACATTAAATCAAAACTGCTGCAAGAATAACACTACTGTTACGTATAGAAAAATTTTGGCTAACGTGTATTCTCCACTTTTGGGAGCAGCGTCATGAGATCTATATTCGTGACAACTGCCAGACTTCAGCTTGGAGTGATAGAGATTTTTTATCTTCAGCATCTGTTCCCCTTTCTTCCCAAGCAGTACTTTCATTCAAAGTAAGACATGCAGATCTGAAATATTTTATTAAGTAGCTTGATTTTTGCATTATATGGAAGGAATATAGAAAGAAAATGTTCAGAAGTTGAACACCTTAGAGGGAAGTAAAATTCTCAAATCAAAAGCCCAGAATAAATCTTGATCAATGGTTTGCAAGGTTTCTTTATCAGGGGCTCTGTCACAATGTACAGAAGAGGTAATATAAGTGACCTTTCAACAAGAACCTCAGGCTCACTGGACCTGCTGAAAAGCATCATCATAAGACAGGGCTTTTTAAACCCACCTTTAGCATAGGCCTGCATAAGAGGATGTATTTAAACCATCCTTCATCTTGGACTGGTCATGAATGTTCTGAAACTTACTCTGCCTGTGTGCTCATTCCAGTGAATTTAAAGCAATCTCATCTGAAATGTGTGAACATTAATGATTTTAGACATTACAAACATTTTTTTTTCCATGTAGACTTTCAGCACTGCCTAATGAAGTAAGGGAATTTGTGTCCCTGGGGAGATTTGGGACTAGGCTGAGCAGACGCCCTGGAAGCAGTATAGGTTCTGCTGGTGCAGGAGTTGTAGCTGTGAGAAATTGGCATCAACCTCCTGAGCTTACCCCAAGAGATCCTTTGCAAACCGATTTTCTGTGAGTCACCCTGATGGCATCACTTTGATGAGCTTAGAGGTAGTAGCATTCAGCTGAACCTGTCCTGGGTTCCTGGCATTAATCTCCATGTTTTTAAATGGGAGCTGAGAGTAAAGGCACCTGTGCTGGCTGGAAGTCTAATTATGTTCCATCCTAGAGTGATTTGCAGGAGAGTTCAAACTACAAAACTCATAATTCTTTGCGACAATACCATCTGCCATGGGTGAACCATATAATCAGGGAGAGTTCACTCTGGACCCAATCATTTCTACGGCAGAATTAAAATTTTCTATTTTATGCATAAAGCAGTTCGGTTATTTATTTCAGGCCAAAACATATGGCTTCCAAAATAATTAAATGTGTAGAGAGATTGTAGTTTTTGAGATGATACTGAAGAACTTTCTAAATTATGTTCATATTGATTAGCTGACACTCATTTAAGAGGAGATCAAATAGATAGCAACTTAGATGTAAATATATGTTTGATGAAATGGTTAAAATTATAAGGGTTTTCACATTCCTCTGGTCTTAGGATGTTAATTACTGCTAATACAATCAAGACGAATGGTTTTTTAAGTCTTAAAGGGATTGAAAATGTATGTAGCTGTTGCAAAGTTATTTTTCACAAATTTTGCTTTCATAGCAAGCAATTTGCTAAATATTATATTTAAAATGGGCTAATACCCTTTTTCTCTTCTGCTAGCAGCATGAGCTGAGTTATGTGCTTCCTGCTGAATACATGTGACATAGTTTATGCATATCTCATTTTAAATTGTGTCAGAACCATGTAACTCAGAGACACCAGAAAAGAGCCTGTACTTTAACACTTATGTAGTCGTTGGCAGTACTCAAACTTATTCAGGTATATTTAAAAATCCAAAACGTAGAATATATAATTTGGGTTTAGAATGATAAACTTGGCCCTTTTTTTTCTGCATGATAAACTTAGTCCAAGTACTTACACTGTTGTTACAGACTCTGAAGCTTTTATTGTTAATTTGCAGATCTCTTAGGATTCGCTTTTCACAGCTAAATGCAGACTTGGTTTGAGAAGAGACCGTGTCCAATCACATCATCCAGATCAGCTGATGATCCAATTTCTCATCTCAGTAATGGGGATGCCACCTCTCTGAAGTCCTTAATAGCCTTGAGATGAAAAATTGGCTTAACAGAACTGCCTGTGGTTTGCTCATTTTCCTGAACAGTGCTACACTGTGCCTGACCCTCAGGATGCCTTGACATTAACAAGGAGTATCAATGAAGTAATGATAATTGAAATAGTGATTTAAATTCACTAATTGTTCCCAGTATTACATAGCTATTTTGCTGAATATATGCAAACCAGAATGCAACCAGACAGTGCCAATTCTTTTTTTCCTTCCTACTATAGCTGTCTTGATGCTGATGTAACTCCACGCAATGATGACTCTGAACAAGCAGAACCAACAATGAGAACTTACAAGCAGTGAACTTACAGCTCTGGTATGGATATTCTGGCATTCTGTAGGGCCTCAGCTGGAAGACACTCTTCATGTTCCTTCTGTGTCTGCAGAAGAATTGAATTCAAATCAAACAAGTCATCAAATGGGACCAGAGTTTGTTTCTGAGCTGGATGTTCACTGTGCAGCACCCTCATGGGCAACCTGGGAAGTTGAAGGCAGGGGATCTGCCAGGGACACACCTCTGGCCCCAGCTGGGAGCTCCTATATAGAACATTTTGTATATGCTAAGTATATATTATTTTTCAGACAGATAAATCTAATGGCAAAAATATCCTCCTGACTCCATTATTTCTAAGCAGGGAAGTTGTGCTTCCAGATCCCTCAATGGGACCCTTGGGTGCAATGATTTCAGGACACCAAAGAGCTTGGATGCTAATTTCAATCTGTAATCTTTCCGGTAGAAGAGCTTCTTGGGTTTGGGAACAATGGTGCCCGTTTGCTTAGCTCACCAGATTTACACCCTCCCCTCTCACTGTCTCACGGCTCCATCTGTTTCCCTGATTTCCTGCTTACGTTCTCTTCTGGGCTGGGCCTTAGGCCTGCCCCAACCATCCCCACTGGGGACAGCTCCTGCAGACGTTTTCTGCAGCTCAGCCTCGCTTTGCAGTAGAAGAGGTTTTGGGCTGTTTCCTGACAGCTTCCCATCCTTCTTGATCTTGAGGCGGTTTTACAAGTAGGGTGGACTGGCAGTCTGGTAACAAAAATATGAATCCTTCTCAACTGGAAAGGGATAAAGTAAAATATTACACTGGAAAGAAACAATCTGCATCTCCAAAGAGATGCTAAGTGATGGCAACAAAGAAAAACACATTATTTACTTGTGAGCTCTACAAGTGAAATATACACTGTACAAAATAAAAGTATGAAGTCAGTCCCATCTTGCCCCATCCCAGAGAACTTGCCTCTACTACTGCTCTGCATGTATGGCTGCTTAGCAGAACCTCCAATAGTGACAAAATTGTCAGTGAGATCTCCCCGTTGTCAAATGTAAAACCCCAGTATTCTGTACCTGAAAATCGCTTGTGTGTGTGCCTTCTTAGCAAGCACCCAGGTTTTATTGCTAGTTTTTAATACTATTTTTAAATTATGATGCTGGCTGTGAGCATGTAGCCTGTCATATTTCAAGGGAACTGCACCCTTTTATAAGTTATGCATTTTCTAGCAATCATTAGTTTGCATATGCATTTGTCCTGTTCAAATAAATAAAAGTAACTATACTCCAAAAACATCAAAGGGAATTAGTACAAACCAATGTAGGTTTCCATCTTTCAGTATTCATCGTTATCATTTTAAAATTTATTTTAGGGCACAAGAGGAAAAAGTTACGGTTGTTTAGCTGGCTGGTAACAGCTGGTGATACTTTATTTCAGTCCTATCATTATTAACACAGCAGACAGTCGCCATAATAACTCTCATCAATAAATTCATTAAATGTTCCCATCTTATATACTTCAACTGGAATTTCAGTGTAATTTAGCACAACTGAAATGTTCATTTGAGACAAAATACTGTTAATACCTGAGTTAAACAAAATAATTCTCTTTATGCCTGAGCTCTGGGGTATTATTTGCACTGTTGCCTTAAAGTTGCATGTCCTAAACTAAATATTCAAAAATGCTGAAGAACTTCAAAGGGTTCATAATGCTCAAGTAATCCAACAAGTATTAACAGTCTCTCCTCCCTAAAAAGAGAATAATTACATAACTAATTAATTTGCCATAGTAAGTAATCCGCTGACATTTACCATAAGCACCCCTATTGGAGGTTGAAGTAAATATTAAGTTGCACATAAAACTATAAATAGTAAGAATTCTGATGCCAGGCAGTTTCAAAATACTATGGAGAATAGATGAGCATTGGCTACATGAAATAAACTGGAAGATCTCAGCAACACGACCATGGAAGAGAACAGCTATCTGTAAATGAAACCACAGAGCAAACCTGTCCAGCGCCCTCTGGCCATGATGGCAGGGAGCACTGGTCAGGATCTCCTATGATGGACTAAAGAGAAGGGTCTGAAGTTTGGTTTTGACAGCTTTAGCTTGCCTCAGCTGGAGGGAGTGTCAGCATGAAACCTCCCATTTAAAGGCCAAAGCACAGCTCCGTGTGTGATAGAGCCTCCCCCTCAGCTGCCACGGATGGCATGGACAACCCCTTGTAGGATGGAGGAAGAGTATTTGTGGTGTGAGACCATCTGGGCAGGGGGTTGATGCAGTTTTGGTTGCTGTCACAGCTGCTGATCTTAGCTGGCCCCTGAGGCTGCTGGCCAAAGCCACCCATTGTGCCCCCTTCCCTCCATGGAGGTTATGAAATCCTTTGGTTCCGTTCCTTGGATGGGCTTGTTCTGTTACCGTGCTCTGAGTGCTGGAAGCAGGAGCCTCTTGGCTCAGCTTCTGGGCAGATGGCAGGGCTCTCAAAGTGGTTTTAAGCACCAAGGATGGAAGCTGCAAGCAGAGATTGCTCCCAAGCGTGGGATATGCCACACAAACTCCAATGCTTTGAGGTGCTGGAGCAGTACCACACATTGACTCCCAACTCCAGCAGGTCTGGCACAGGTCACATAAAACCTCACATCTCTTCCCTTTCAGTGATGTGCAGGTCCCTTTGCAAATGCTGTCTCAAATCTGTTAGCAGAAAGGCTTCAGTTTCCATGTCAAGGATGAACATCCCAACATTTACCACAGCATATGGACTCTTTAGTACAAGAAAGACAAGGAACTACTGGAGAGGGTCCAACAGATGCCAGAAACATGATGAGGGGGCTGAAGCATCTCTCTTATGAGGGGAGACTGCAGGAGCTGGGCCAGTTTAGTCTGGAGAAGACTGAAAAGAATTTCAGTCAATACATATAAATACCTCAAAGGCAGGTGCCAAGAGGATGGTGTCAGAGTGTTTTCAGTGGTGCCCAGTAACAGGACAAGGAGCAATGGCCATAAACTAAAACACAGAAGTTTCACCTCAATATGAGGAAGCTCAACATTATATTGAGGGTGGCAGAGCACTGGAACAGGCTGCCCAGGGAGGCTGTGGAGTCTCCCTCTCTCTGGAGACATTCAAAACCCACCTGGATATGTTTCCATGTCACCTTTTCTAGGTAACCCTGCCTTGGCAGGGGGATTGGACCAGATGACCTCTACAGATACCATCCAACTCAAAAATTTCTGTGATATGGCCAGAATAATGGATTCTGTAAAGTTTTACTTGAATTTCACAGAATGTTTAGAAGCAGATCTATTAAGGATTTATTTTACAAAAGTAGTAACAAAAAAATTAAATAAAAGATAGATGAATTTCATTTCATTGTTTCATCTTGATTGAGAAGAGGCTGAAGATTGCCCTGCATATGTCCCTTCCTCCTGAAAAGACAGTGTTCTTGAATTCAGATGTTTATTTATTCACACGTAGCAATTACTCTATAATTAAGCAGATGTTAATTACATCCTTAATGCAATTAAATTAATGTAATAAATGATCACCTATCTTTTTATTAGATTTCAAGTAATTATTTATGGCCTCGTGATACTCTGATTTTGTTTACATGGTATAAAAGCTTAAATTTCCTATTCTTCCTGCTGAAAACAGTAAATATGTCTGTGGGAGAAGGTCAATCACCTAATGTGTTGGTCTGCCTGAACTTTTCAAGTGGGTGGTATTAATTTTGAAGTTATAAAATCCTGACAAGAACTGTGTCTTTAAAGTCAAGGAAAAACAACCTGCAGCATCTCTCTTTCCTTAAACAAACTGTACATTTCAGTAAACAGAGATTCAATAGTGAGTCAGAGGAAGAAGAAGGAAAGGTTAAGGTTAAGCCTACCATTTGTAAATTTTGAATCACTAATTTGAAAGGACGACAATTTAGACCTTTGAAGTCACATGGGCTGAATGGTGTGAATGCTCACTGTCGAACCCTTCTGCTGCCTCTCTTTGGAGCTGTGACAGTGCAGCACATCTTGCACCCATGTTCTGATTGAAATTTGCTTATCAGTATCAAAAAGGAGAAATAGAGTAGAGTGGAAACTCTTACATATTCATTAATAAAATGTTACAATTTGCATTGCTGATTCACCTTTGTTTTAAAGACCAAAGGGCCAAATTGTGTGAATCTCCAAAGATTCACACTTTGAAAAACTGAGGGTTTTTCTCACACTGAGAAAAACTCAGGTGAGATAGGCAGACCTTAACATGTCAGGAGGACATAGGTAGCTCATGTTTCTGGCCTGGCTTTTCTATTTCCATCATTCATCCAAAGTCACCAGTCAAGATTCTTTCAAGATCAAGTAATTTTTCTTGTAAGAAAGCAAATCAGCTTGTAAGAGCTCCTTCCAGCTTTACAGTAACTTTATTGCCATTGAATTCTCTACCTTTTATAAAAGATACGGGTTAATCACTATTACCACTGAATTAATACATTAACTTGCTACCCTATGTGGCTTGAGTAATGCAACTAAGGTAGGTTAAAATGGTCTCTGCCATGAGCAGCATCTGTGGCTTCCAGGAACAAAGCATCTTCTTTAAGACACAGATCACTAAGGATTTAAAGGTTATTTTGCAGCAATGTGTGACAGACTGCTCTATCAGATCTGCTCCTATGCTTGACTTTGATTACATCTGCTATGGTGAATATTAAAGTTAGTTGGAGTGGCATTTAAAAAAAAAAAACCCAAACACAAAAAAGAAAAATTAAGGGTGGCAGGGTTTCCCCTGTTTCTAGTTAAAGCAGGGCTATAAACAACAGTGGTAGCTTAGGTCTGCAATATTTGTTCATCTTTTTCATAAATTCTGGAAATAATAGAGTTATTTTCACATTTTCTTACCTTGACTTTTCCCAGATTTTCCCAGTGTCTCCACAGCATGCATGCCAGATCCATTTCAGGTCTCCACTGCTGTTATTATTTGGGATAATATCTCATATGCAATCCTACTCTAGTTAAATATGTTAATAAAATTAATATACTGCAAATATGTCTGTAACTACCTCCTTGGAATATTTTATGCATTCTGAAACGGGTTCCTGTTTAGTCTCCTGATACAATGGGGAGGTGTAGCAGAATAGCAAATAAAACACTGCCTGCAAACTCCTGTCATGCCAGTTATTTCATGCCAAATGTTGTTCTCAAGCACCTGGCAAGCACAATTCATTCATTTTCCAAATGTCAGTGGCCAGCCAGCTCCTCAGGACATTCCCTCCCAACACAGGGACACTCGATAGGCACAATTGGGTAGTTTTGGCCACCAGCCTTATTCCTGAGTCACGTGCATGAACTGTAAGGACAGAAGCGCCTCTTGTTTCTGTTTTTGTCTTGCAAGTGGCAACTTCTGCTCGCCTTCCAGTTTATTTTACCCTGCCATAAGAATTTTCACAGTATTTCAACAGGGCTTTGACAGAGGCATATTTGGAATACTGAAAATACCCCATAGGTGCCTCGATGCAACAACTGGTTGCTGCTGTGATATTCAAACCATTAATGGCACCCTGCAGCACTGAGCTTTGAGGGGCTGTGGGAGCCAGGCATGTGTGCAGGTCTCCTGTGGGCACCACCATTCGCCACTGCCCTCTCCAGGATACAAGGAGGGCTCCAGACCCAGCGCTGGTGGGACAAGTGGAGGCGTCAGGGGACCTCTGGCTGAGCCTAGGGTGCTCCACCACCTCCAGCTTTCCAGTCCTAGGTCACATCGCCAGTCCTCCACCCTAAAGCTCGTACCTACAGCTGGCTGGCAGCTGGAATGCTGTCCAAAGAGCGAACTGAAAGAAGCCTTGTGCCCACACAGAGGGTGTCCTCAGTAGGGTGTTTGTGCGCAGCCTGTCTCGCCAGCCTTTGAGACGCAGGCTTGGCCCCTGTGTACATAATACCACTGTACACAAATGGGCCTTGAGGTTCTCTGACTCATAAATATAACCAAAAAGCACTTTTCATTTCCATCCAAAATAAATTCAAATGATGCTTCTTCCTATGCCTGAATATACATTTTCTTCAGTATTTTCAATCTCTCTCATTTAGTGTGAAGAATGTGAGATGTGTGAACACAGGGTTTTGAAATGTCAGTCAATTAGCTACTAGTCATGAGGTGAATTGAAAATATTTTTTCTTCTGCTTTTTCTCTTCATGAGATGACATCTCACCTATCTGAACACTTACCAGCCCCTATTTCTGGCAGCCAAAGCCAGTAACTGATGTTTTTCATGCCAATCACTAAAGATTTGCAATTTATGCAACCGAAAAACCTACCCTGATGTTTAATTAAAGAAGAAGTTTGTAAAAGTGGCCAGAGGCATTAATGACAGACTTTACAGCTGGTTATATGCTTATACATTTGGCAGCAACGGACTATAGAAGGGCTCAGTCTCCTGGGTAAAGGATGAGTTTACGTGTCCACGTTGAGTCTCTGAAGTATCTCTGCTACCTTCAGGCTGCTTGTCTGGGAAAAATGACCAATTACTGGCAGAAAACAGCAAAACTGCTGTTTCTTGTTGCCTGAGAAGGATGGACACCGGACAACAAGTGCATGCACGTGTGTGTGTGCAAAATACCCAGCAAACTCCAACCCCCTGCCACCTGACCCCATCTTCCATGAAAGAAATGACAAAGCCCTAAATCTTTAAAGGTGCACATGTGCCCACATAGCCTTTTGAGGATGTGGCCTAAACTAATTACACTCAGGTAAATAAGAGGAGATTGAGTGAAGTCTGGCTTACTGGAAGGGGTCTGTAGCTAAAAGCTGTCCTTGATCCTACATTTGTTCACCTTTAGGGAAAAGCCCATCTTTCCTCTCAGCATGGTTAGGCAGGAGACAGGCCACTCCACAAAAAGGTGTGTGGTCAGGAGGGAATGCTGATGCTTTGAAGAATTGCTGCTTGTTTGGAAGGAGGGATGCATTACTGATCGTGCCTTTCACTGATTATGTTCCCACCCTGTTCCTGGTGACATTTGCACTAGTATGTAGTATGGAACAGCACTCTGGATGCAATTAAACCCCAACACAACAGACAGCTTTGTCAAGGAGGAGGGGATGGCAGCACCTGATTGCCAGCACATATGGCCATTGGTGTCAATGGAGCATTATAGTTTACTCTCGGGCTGAGTCATCTCCCCTTGAGGAAGTTGCATGAAAATAACATTTAACAAGGGTGATAAAGACTGTAGAGATAAAAGAGAGTGAAGAATCTGTTAGCAATATTTCTGTAGCAAGCAGATGACTGAATGTATTTGCAAATGTTACGTAATTTCTTGCGTGACTCACAACACCAGAGTCTATAGAGCATATGCAACATTTGGTACAGCAGAGAATCAGTGTAAATACCAACAACATTTCTGTAGTCTGAGGAGATGCTCAGAGATACAAACCTGCAAATTTGCATTAAGGTTCTTTTCAAATGGGGAGCTTGTATGACTGCTTGATTATGCAGTGGTTAAATTTTTTTTTTTGGTTGTTTATCACATCTTTATGAACAGGAGGAAACTCTCGTTGTATGAAGTATTTTTCTTGGAGACATATTACACAAGGAGTTAATAAAATATACTGCTGCCATGTCTGCATTACTGACTCTTTTCAGTGGAACTCAAGACAGTCTGATCTAACAGCAAGCTGTTGCTTTTCACAGGTTTTGGACACAGATGTTTCCCTGAATATTTAATAAAAGACCTCCTGATAACTTCAATTATCCCACAATTTAAAAATTGTATTGCAGTCCAGTGAGTATCTTCAGCTGAGAAAATGATAGAGATGGACACCTGTGGTGATGCTGAACAACTGATGTTTCCTTGGTGGTGTTTTTTGTGTCTTTCTTTTGACTCCGAAGCCATTTTTGCTGTGCTTCAGGTGGTGTTCTTGCAGGACTGCCTAAGGCTTCCTAGCCCACTTCCTGCCTTCCTGCATTGTAACTCTGCATTTGTGGGTTTTGCCTATTGACTCCCTTTGCTCTTGTGTGCCTTCTGTCAACTCCCTGACACCCTTCTTCACTCTCTACGGCTCACGTTTTCTTATTCCTATCATCTGCCTTGCCCAAACATCCTACTTTATTCCTGCAGTACACTCTCATTTAAGTTTCTTTTCTAAATAAAGAACTCATTTAGTTGTCCCCCAGTTTCTTCCCATCACACCTCTGTCTAATTACCACATTCCATAATAATTATCATAGAATCACAGAAAATAGGCCATTAAGGGACATTCAGCAATCTTTCAATCTGTACTCTTGTTCAGAGTAAACATATTAAATCCTCTCATTTCTGTGGTAATCTAATTCGAAGATATTATTCTTACAATTGAAGAATTTTTCTTTATGCTTAACTTGGATCTCAACTTTCAGGCAATTTAAGTCCATCTGGTTTTTTTCTTAATCCCCGTGGGCTTGGAAAGCAGCTTTCTAGAGCAGCTGTTTGAGTACTGAGGATGGTTACTTCTCAGTCTTCTATTCCATTCATATTCCTATTAACAAATGCCACTTTATCCTGTGTCCAATATTGTCCATTTCCTTAGTATTTTTTCCCTATAAACAATCTCTTTCCCTCTCTTTTAAAACATACAGGTTCCTCAAGGCTTCTGCTTTCCCCTTTCCTCCTTTTCCCCATGCCTTCCTCTTTCTTCTGTTTTAAATTTCAGCATGTCTGTACCTCCCTGTTCTCAAAGATTCGTTTCCAATCTTTCTGACAATGCCTGTTCTGCTGTGTATCACTGGTGCCTGTGGAGGCTTGTTGCAGACTATGCCAGGAATGTGTTTTCTTGGTATGGCAGGAATGCATGGAAGCCATCCGCTGTGATGTAAATGTCTTTCAATTACCTTCTCTTTGCAGAATGTCTTTTTTAGTCCCAGCCCCTGTGAAATGCTGCTGGTGCTCTTCTGTCTTCACTGTTTCCATGGTAGCCGATCCCATCCTTTCTCATCAGTGGCCTAAACAAAATCTAGAACTGAGCTGTCGTAATTAAATGGAAGGCAGTTTACAATATTTTTGAAGACTTGGTGGTATTACACGATAAAAGTACTCTGCAGCTAAAACTGGGTAAGTAATTAAGCACCATTACCTTGAATGATGATACTTTCTGAGGTATTCTGTGGAACATGTCCTGAATATAGCAAAATTGCAATGTTAAATAAAGTTAATGACACTGTTCCAGAGGTACAGAATGTAACGGTTTAATTAACCCAGAGTTACAGCAGCCTGATTTTAAGTAACTCCCTCTCCCTGCAGCCCCTTCCTTAACAGCATTCCTGGTTCAAGTATTTCACTTGTATGCCTTTGGAATCAGATCCAGATTTGGATTCTGACTGAAATCCCACAATCAGAGCCTGTAGCTCCAAGGGCTGATTCAAAACCCAGATCTAAATGCTTTCAACCTTTGGCATATTTGTAGGCCAGATTTAACGTTTTCATAGATTGCAGTTTTCAGTGTGATATCTGACTTCCCTCCCTTCCCCTCCCCCAAAATGTCTCTGAATAGTAACCATGGAGTGTTCAGACATTGGGAAATGTGTAAATTTAGGTTATTAAATGTAGATTAAGAAATGTAAATATAGGCAGCCATTCTCAAAACTCTTGGTCAAGATCTGTCTTTTGTGGTGTAATACAGTGTCTCTGTCAAGCTGCTATTCAGTGAACCAGTCTGCAAAGTGAAGAAAGGCACATTTCTCTTTCAAATTAATGTATTGATCTCAAAGGAATTCAGGCACTGTCGTGGATTAACATACCTATTATTGTGAAACACAACACCTGAAATTCTGCTCTTTGACTATATTCTGTATTTTCTTCCAGTTTGGAGAAGTCAACATAAAAAAAGAGCAGAGTTCAAACCCATGGCTTAAAGCCTGTGATGCACCTCTCTATCATTTATTGCTCTTCCCTTAATTAGTATTGAAGGCACTTAAGAAATCTAGTCCCTGTCTAAATGTATGTGCCCCAACTTCCACAGAGCTGCCTGATTAATCAGTGTTAAGACACGGAGGAAGACATATGAAAGCTCAGGCAGGAGAGCAACCCCAGATTTCCAACACAGGATGCATTTTATTCTGTCCAACAATCCATGTTTCTGTATCAGGTCCAGAAATCATCATACTGCACCGTCCCAGTAAATCACAACCCTCAACAAGACTCCTTGGTCTTCTGATTTGAGAACCAGCTTCAGCTGCAGGCCAATCTTTTTCACAATCTTAATGTGGACATTTGGAATGGAGTTCCTAACCCAGATAATACCAGATTTTGTCAGTAATGTCACCATTACCTTCCTTTCTACAAATTCCAAAGAATCACCAGAAATCTCTGCGCATGGCATCACTTTCAGTATTTTCCTTTTCTTTGCAGTTCCCACACACTGTATTAAAATTACTGTCCTGACACTGGAGACAATGCGAGTAGATTTGAAATTATAATACAGTTGCATAAACCAGCACCGACAGCATGCAGAGCATGGACCCAATGAAAACTGTGATATGACACGTGCAGTTTGCTGTGGGGCAAACTGCAGGAGAGATGGGCTCCACAGCCACAGAGAGATAAAAATACTGAGCAAATGCCCCAAAGGAAACACAACGTCCTGGAGTGAGTGGCTGAAGTCTCAGGGTAACGTCCACATGCAGGACAAAACTGATTAAGTTGAACTTAGAGCTGGGAGGTGGGTGGGCAGTGAAGGACAGAAGACAATTAGAAAAATAGTGATGGCACAGAAAAAGTACAACCAAAACCATTTCATGGTGGTAAGGGAAATCCTGTTTTTTTTCATTACTGAGAAAAACTCAAAACCTTCTTGGTGAAATGACATTCAATATCCTGCCAGTTTGCACCTAAAATCTCCTATATAACCAGTCCCAATGGATTGTGAAAAGCATTAGCTGAAGCAAGCACATACTGACACAATGAAATTTAGATTATTGGGTTAAAAAAGTTGTCTGTTTCCTATTCTAACCCCATCCCCTCTTTGTAGCAAATAAAACGAAGAAATATGAGAAATTGTTACAGAGTTCTGCTACCAGCTTTATTTTTGCTATTGGTTTTAGGGGTGAGGGATTTGTTCTGTTGTTACAGTCATGGTCACAACATAAACTGGTTTTTGCTGTTTCTGTGAATATTAAATGAGAGAATGAGAAGACTACTTCATTTGAAAGGCTTATTTAATCTCTCTTCTCCTAATTTGCTTTGTTTACTGAATTACATTTCCTTAGGAGAACGATCTGTAGAACTGTCTCCCCTGCCTAAGTGGTTCAAATGAGCTATGAGTAAAACCATTTAGATGCAATTCACAACCATGTTTTATTAATAACTAAGAATGTTACTGAGGCTCAGTACATGCTGAATCTCTCCAGGCTTTTACTATTGCATCTAGATTATTGTCAGAATCTTTAAATATTATGTATCTTAACAGAGCGTTTAATAAATATGTAACCACAGAACGTCTTTAAAAGTTATGCAAATAACTATTTCAAGGTTTTTAATTTAACTCTCATAAAGAGGCGTTTTAAAGTCAGCACTTGGTTGTCTTAATGATTTTTTTAACATACGCCTGTATCTGAAAGGCAAGCTGTAGCCGTATGTCACAAAATTTCTACTTTCAGAGTGAACCGCTCCTTTGGAAAGCAAATGCCAGCAATCCCTCATTCTTTATGCTCCTTACAGCTTTTCTACTGGAAAGGCAAACTAATATATATGCTTTGATAGACATATATACGCATATACGTATATATAAAAATACATATATCCACTAAGCAAAGAAAGGCCTGAAAAGCTATGACAGATGATTCTTTTTTCCTTCAGCCTATGGCACCTCACTGTCGCTCACCTCGTGTCTTTCTGTGGACACTGTACATCTGGTTTAGCCGGATAAATGGAGCTGTCCAAGAAACCAGGCCTCAAACTCAAGGGTGAGAGAGCTCAGTGCTTACTGGCCCCTGTGGGTAAACACACAACTGTGCCAGGAGAAATTACTTTGCCTGAGAAAAGCTTTCTTTGCTTGAAGTGGGGTAAAATTTTTCATGCTGGAGCAAATATTGAAGCATTAAGTTGCATTGTGTGTCCATGTTTTTTTTTCCTCCTTTAGGCATAGCAGATGCACCGCTATGTAACACCACTTGTAATATAAAGCACTGGTAAAAACATCTCAGATGGGAAATGACTTGAAAATTATGAGAACGTTTTTCTTATATTTCCGTGCAAATCTTTTGCTTGTTGCTGTTCAGATTTTTATATGCCTGAGTATATTATCAGACTTATATACCTGACACTTTATTTTCATTACTGAACATACACAATGTGGATCACAAATGCCAGAAAAGAGTTATCTCACTAAAGCTGACTTTAAAATTTTCTTGCATTAAAGTTATTTCTGTTTATTTTTCTTGAGAATGCATTTTTCTCTCCTTGAAGAGCCAAAGATTTTCTTCAGGGAGCAAGTATTGTGCAGAAAATAAAAATTCTTAAAGTTAAGCTTCATGCTAGTACAATTATTTTCAAGGCCAAGACAGCAATGACTATTTCCTAAAAATATATTTCCATTAAACAGGAACTATTAATAAAAATTGCTCTCCTTTTCAACTAAACATTTGGATTTCAGTATAGTTGGCTACTAGTATGAACTGGAATAATGAAAAATAAAATTTTCAGCTGATTGAGCAGTTCAGCAACTGTGGTGGCTTTAAGACAGTTGTAATGGCAAATTTTCTCTGTGTTAATATTGGCTCACAAACTTCATTTTAATTTTGAACCTATGAAGACTCTGAGGAGCAGTGAAACCTAAAAAAGTGAATTCCCTTACAAGAACAGCTGTTAATGGACCAGTCACTCACCAATTAAAACAAAACTGATCAAACTATCTTGTAGTGAGAGTATAATTTAAGCTACTGAATTTATAAAGATACAAGATACAAAATCCTGTACTGGAAGATAAAAGAAGACACAAAAAGAAGCTTGACTTTTTTTTATTATTTATTTTTAATTGTTTCCCAGAATCACTTTTGTTGAAAACAGTAACTCACAATTATTTCAAAGGGACCAGAATTTCACCCATTTTCCTGCTTCGCTCCTGTTTATTTGATTAGTTAGAAAAATTGCTTCCAGAGAGTGAACAACGTAACTAATAAACAGGAAAAAGTAGTCTGAAACTCTATTAATAACCAACTTATTTTTATTAGAGCAAATACAGTTGTGAAAACTGTACATTGTACATTTTGGGTCAAGAATTATAAATAGAGAAACTCATAGATAAAGAGTTCATTCTTTGACAGCAAGAAACTTTAAATAGACAAAATGACATTTCTAAGTACATTGGCAGGCTTCATTGTGCTGTCCAAAATGTAGTGTACAGTATAACAACCAATTATAAATAGCCTTTCATGTAAAATACAACTGTGCACATTTTAGAAAAATACCAACAATTTGTTTGAGCTTTGTTTTAAAAAAGCTTATAAATCATACATATTTATAAATGGTACTAACATGCTTACTTAAATTTATAAACATTTTTCATAAGCTTTGTTACCCATTATTTCCAGAGCATAAAGTATTTTAAATAAACATTTAATAGGAATTAAATATGTCAGTTACAAAATTACCTCTCCGTATAAGGAGACAGGGGGTGATTTAACTGTGGGATGGAACATTTCATCCATTAATTCAAGGTTTACACCGTAACTTTTAAAATTTTGTTCTTATTTAAAAATTACTTTCCTAAATTTAAAACACAATTTAAACTTTGTTTTTTTTTTTTTTTAAAAATAAATATACAAGTCTTATTTTCATTTGCTCTCTTTCTGCTTTCTTCTTTATCCACACTGGTCAAAACACAGGATTCTCAACATACTTCTGTAAAAAACACCACGGTGTTACTACCCTGCTCGGAGCTGCTTCGCTGCACAATATTCAGTCCTTACCTACGGTAGTTTACTATGCTGCATCAAGAAATTGCTAACGTATTTTGTAAGAATGTTGCCCATTAAACCATGCAAAAACTTAGAAAGTTTACAAACAGGTTCAAAAACTATACTGTATGAAAGATTTTCTAATAGAGATAAAATAAACCATAATACAAGCCCTTTGCTTTTTTGCAGCTTTAAATTAAAATGTTTGCTTGCCAAATGATCACACCACATATCTTCAATAAATAAGCATGCATTTGATTAATATAGGGTACAATAATTACGGTATAATGGCACATAAAAAGAAATATGATCACATTGTTTGAACAAAGGGCTATGAAACTACTTAAGACAAACTTTCCAAATGAAAAATTTTGAGGCTTTTTTAATGCTGAGGTAAAATTATAAATGGACTTTAAAGACAGTGAAGGCATCAAATCGATAAACAATCACTTAACATTTTTAAATGCTCTACCTGAATGTATTCAACACAAATCTAGCATTTTAAAATTACGATTTATTATGAGCATTATCTAGCTTAACTGTCATTGGCATTAATGTGCACCCAGACAAGACTTTATTTTAACTGCTGTCAAAATACCTCAGTGTTGAAACATAATAATTCAAATCACCAATTACCACAGCACCAGAATTAAGAAAAAAAAGAAAAAAAAAAGTCAACATGCAAACCCTATATCTCACCTTTCTTGGCTTATTTTGCTATTGTATCTCCTGTTTAGAATGTGCTTATACCAATGTAAGATTCGTATTTTTTTATTATGAAAAATGTTGCTTGGTATTGGCATAAGTATTTGAGCATTTAAAAAAGATATCAGTATCTTTAGGTTTTGCAATAATGGTATGTTATTTACTAAACCTTAATGCAAAATTACTCTTCAGGTTTAAGAAAATGAATTCAAGAATTTTATCTTTGGACTAGAAAAATGTATATGATTTTCTGCTTCTGCTGCTATGCAGAACTGGTAGCTTTCTCCAGATTGGACTAAACACTACTTATGGCTATACATCAAATTTCATAAACAACAAATGAACAGAATCATGCACAGGCAAATGAAATTCGATCTCCCAGGACACTGCAGGAGATGTTAAAAGCAGCAGGTAATGGAATAAGACTGGTGACTGATGTTGCTAACTATTTCTTCTAATGAGATAGGAGTGAACGCTGGAATCACTTCCACAGCAACAGAATCCTCTGACCACATTCCTCTGGCAGTCGTTTTCCCATCTCCCCACTAAAAACATCAGACGGTAAAATAGTAAGGCAGCTGTTAACTTCCATCAACAAAAAGTGCAGCTCCGTACATTTCCAGTTTAGTCACACTCTGCTGGAACAGATGGAGAAGCCAACGCACTTCACTGGCGGGGCTGCTTCAGCAGATTATTTTGTTTGTTTTCCAACATGGCTGCTTGCTTCAGCTTTCAGAGGACCCCAAAGCCACGAGCCACCAGCAGAGAAACTGATCTGGGCCCCTGGCTGAATTTTCCAAGTTTCATCTCTCTTGCGTCCCATCCTAATTCCAAGCCTCCTTCCCTGTGTCTGAGTATGACAGGTGCCATTTAAAAGGCTGATGACACAACTGCAGAGAACTGTGGGCTAACACCACTAGTTGTCATGACTTCACTGAAGGGTCAAAACAGTTACAATATTAAATAACTATGTTGAATCACATTCAGGCATAGCTAAAATTAAAGTGGGGAACATTAAAAGTATGTGAAGAAATTAAATCTTTATCATTTAAGGTGGGGTGGATATGGTGATTTTATATGGAAAGAAGACCTTTCTTACCTTTCCTAATTCCAATCAAGTTAGAAAATGGACAAAAAGAATGGCTAAACCAATATTCAACAGCATTACCAGGGCGATCATGACTGAGTTAGGGCCCTGAAAATAAAATAAAGGTATCAGAATTAATGTAACCTCCCACACATGCACAGCAATGAACATTACCTGACTTTACAATTTCTATAGGTTTTGGCCTTGCTCTGAAGGAAACAGACCCTGCTCCTGAAACACAGCTACTACGTTTGATATTCAGGTGAGATAAATAAGGTCTGTGTGAAAATGACCTGGATAAATTCAAATGGGAGTATATTATTCACTGTTCTTAATGACTCTGACATTAAGGCACCTGAAAAATAAGACTGCATCAAATGAAAACAAACCCATCAATACAACAACGTCAGCTTAAAATAAAGCAAAACAAAGAACGTGAACTACTTTAGGGAAGCTAGGGTGCTGCTCTTTATCTTTACAGTGGGTTCCTTCTTCAATTCCAACCCATTTCAAAACAGACACAGGAAAGATGTTTTATGAAAAGAACACACTTTTTAGATAACCAAAGTGGAAAAAAAAATTACTTACCATTGCACTAACATACCTGTTTCCTGTTAATTACAGATTAAAACCAATTTTACAGCAGCAAAATTAAACTTGTTTTGATTTACTCAGACACTTATCTTACAGACTTATGTACTGAAGAAACGGAAAGCCAAATAACTCCTTCCATTCCTATCTAGAGCTAAAATCGGTTAGAAAATTTAAATAATTTTGCAATTTTAGTCTTTCTGTGAAGCCAGAGAAGAAAATTTTTAATTCTTTTTACCAATTTTGGATATTTTTTTTAAATGGATGCTTTCTAATTATCAACTTGAAAAAATGTCCCAACAGATGAAAATTCTCAGTTCTGTTCTGCTCTTAACATATCTGCTTTATTACAATATAATTTCACAAAGATTTGTATACTCTTATTTTAGGGCTGCACTGCAAGCAGAAACAGAGAAACTCTTAATTCAGATAATACTTTCCTAAATCACAAATCATGAAGCCCACCAGAAAATCTGTGCAGAAAACTGTCTTCTGAGCTACACAAGAATCACTGGCTTGGATAAGAAGAGGTGTATTTCATCAGAAATGATACAGTGTTTTCACTTTTCACATGAGGCATGCCTTGCAGAAGTTCATTATGCTGCATGACAACATAATGCTAACATCAGCTATATAATTTCTGGAATGCTAAGGTGTAAGAACTTGCTATTAGTAATTTGCTGCAACAGTGTAATTGGGAAGCTATGAAATAGCACTTGTGCCATTATTCTATCACATGCTGCCCTGAAACAGTCTCATTAAACTCTTTCTACCAGAACACACCTTCACACAAGTAGGTCAGACGGCAAGCTAGATGTGGGCTGCTAAGTTTTGCGTAAGTCACAAAATACGTTATGTCAGTTACTGCTTAAATCTGGTGAATGTAAACCCTATCAGCACCTCTACCCATAACAGCCATCAAGCTCCCTTTGCACCAACTCAGAGGTGTCTGTTCAGATGCTGAGAACTAAGTGTTCAAATTCAAACAATGATTGAGATTATCAGAATGCTAATTAGCGGTAATGGTATTGGCATACTCATCTTTTGCTTCAAGGTAAAATGTCCAAATATTCACTAGGAAATTGAAGACCAGGTTCAATGACACCTTAAGTCAAAGTGATTCTGAATAACAAGCTCCCATTTACCAGTGGTATGTTTCAACCATCAGGTGACCAAAAAGAAGTGGAACCATATTCCTTCCTCCTAAGTGGAAGTGACTCACCATGTGCCAAAGCATACGAGACACTCGGGGGCAGAGAATAGGCATAAAGGGAAAGCACAACTCCAGATATGGTCACATTCCTGACCACAGCATTGTAAGCAGCCTTGCTGTAGTACTGTGTAACTCCAAATTAGTATCTTCCTGCTCTTTCTGGCATGGTCACAGTTATGCTAGGTTGGGTACTTTGGTGCTTTTCTACTGTGAAGGAAATCCAAGTTCCTATCAGAATTCCCACCCAATGCCCTTGGGAATTGTGAGATTTATGCATGATAGACATATTGGAAGATTTTGAGCAATAAGACCTGTTTTACTCGAAACTAAAGGTACTCTGAGAATCTCTCAGTTTTCGGATCTTAGAATGTCAGAATACCCTTAAGCGGGAACCTTCCATTTAATGACTATTTCTTTTGCAAAAAAATTCCCAGAATGTCATGACAGACATGCTAGTATTACACAGCTCTCTACAGGAGGTGTGATTTGATTACACTATTAACTTCCACTAAAATGTGTGTTCAACATCTTTCTTTCTGGTGCTGAGGCACTGGAACAAGTTGCCCAGAGAAGCTGTGGATACCTTCCATCATTGGAAGTGTTGGATGGGGTTTGAGCAACCTGGTCTAGTGGAAGGTGTCTCTGCCCATGGCATGGAGTTTGGAAGTAGATGGTCTTTAAATGTCCCTTCCAACTCCAAACATTCTACGGTTCCATAATCCTATGATTCTAATAGGGACTGCCCATGTGATTCAAATCAAGTCAATGGTTCCTTCATAGGCTGGAATCCCACCTGAAGATTTTACAGTTATGCTGCACCAGGAATTGCAAGGAACTGTGAAAATCATTGCCAATTGAAATTCTTTGGTATTTGGCCATCTAGTGCCATTTTGCCACTTGGCATATTTGAAAACAACATCCATGAAAATCACATTGATTTATTGTGATTGAAAAAAAATTTGAACTTATGGTGTCTTCACAGAAGCCAAGAACTTGTTCATTACCTGAAATGTATCATGGAACAGCATCCTGGTAGCTGCATGACAGATTTTTGGTGATTGAAAAATCAGGACTTGCAGCTCCAACAGCAGCTCGGTACCATTAGTGCACAGTCTCATGGAATTAAGCTTGCTGCAGGGGGAGGGGACTTCTCTTTTTATGCATCTGTCAGTCAGGTTAAGTATAACAATCTCACCAAAATAACATTAGATAAATTAGTCTAAAAACCCCAGGGGCTATGGTCTGAATCAAGAAGTCTCATCTAAAAGACAGAAGCAAGTAACACCTTAAGGACTGGGCTGTTGATTTTACACGAAGAACATAGAAAAATGTGTTATCTCTTTATGATAATGAGTCTGTGCTTTATACAAAGAAGTAGATCTCATATTCTTTGGCCTGCTATGTGCATTGTGTTTCACCTTCTGATACCTACACCCAAAGCAGGATTTCCTGATACACTAAAAAATGATCAAACAACATTTATGGAGTACACAGTTATTATGCAATGAACTACCACCTGTTTTGTAGATACCTATGAAATAAGCATTTAATGCTTCAAGACAAATACCACAAGTAAGACTTTCATGTCCTGCAAGAGCTTAAAATAGCAAAAGCCAAAATTAGTTTGAACAGTCCAAGAGTGACTAGAACAGGTGCACTAAAGAAGCTGTAGTTGAAAACCTTCAGTCCTGCTTAAATTTACCCTTTCAGCTTCTCGTAAGTCAGACATTTATGTAGTTCAAAACATAACCATACTATTATTTTGCATTTGGGGAAGAAAGAAAGTTATTTTCCTAAAATGTAGTGCCAGGAAGTAAAAAGACTAGTCTTGTAATTCCATTGCATTAGGAATGTCCATTAAATTTAGCATAAAGTTCTTGCTCAGAGGTTTTATTTAGGACCAGGCAAATACTGATCTATTTTTCTAACATCATGGTATTTACAGCCCCTACTACATAGATGTTAAGTGAACAAAGAGAAGTGAATTGAACAAAAAGATGGGAGTAGAAGCACTGGGTAGTATTCAGCAAAATAATAATTTTAGGTGCAGGTAAAAACCAGGCTAAATCCTGTGTGTTTAAAAATCTTTACCTGCCAAATGAAAAAAATTACAATATAGTAAAACACATGTGCCTGGGCTTGTACCAGTCCAAGAGCAGTATATGGACACATTTCAGGGGGGAAAAAAAAAGTGTGTTCATGAATGCACACTACAATAGTGTTTTGTGAAACTTAATTCTATTTTTCACTCAAATCCAAGACAATTTCCAACCAGCTCATATTCAAGGTGGGACAGCAGCATGCAAGCTGAAACTGGGGCTAGAGGCTGCAAATGACCACTTAGAAACAACAGTACTGGTTTGTGGTCAAGCATCTCTATGAACACTTCACACTGTGATAAACATAAGGTAATGTGAAAGAGCCTAATTCTTGGTGAAAGAAGGGTGATTTATCTCTCATAAATGACAGGTAATGCCTGCAAACAGCTATTTCTGAGCAGCTGATGAACCGTGACTTTGTCACTGTGCTTTATGCATGATTTCACCTTGATAGAACTGTGACTCTTTCTTACGAGTTCTAGAATAATATCAAACTTTGATTTTTGAACATCACAGAGTCAGTACACAGAGAAACACACTCATATGTGTGGCATAAGAGGTATGTGCGGATATTTTTCAAGCATAATGCCAGAAATGGGGTTGTCTAGAGGATCAAGACTGTTCCTGTAACTAACTTATTGCACAGATGATACTCAAAGACATCCTTAAGGATGTAACATTCACAAAAAATATGAAACACGAATTTGATTGCGAAAACAGCTGCTACAAGCTTTACTGCAAATAAAGTCATTTAAAGGTCTTAATCCAAATTAAAGTTGATGTTTCATTCAGGTATGAGAAATGGCTTTGATTTAGATACATGGAAGGAAGAGCTGAAAGTCTTCCCTTCTGCGTCTATGTTCTTAATGTTTTATTACTGGAAACCTGGAAAAAGCACAGCACAATCTCATACAGCATTTTCAGATAATCTAATGAAAGTGCTCAATAAATGTTAATAGATTCATTTTTTGCATTCCAAACCATGTTTTATCATCCTCTTTTCATGAGAGCGAGAGTTCTTTTCTATTTATATTAAATATGTTTTAGAACTTTTATGGAAGATCTAAGGCAGACTGACTTTCAAAGCATAACAAAATCATTTGTCAGAATGACTAAAAAGCAGTTTCTTACTAAAATAAAGTAATTCCCCAATGCAACTCTAGAATTCTGAAGTCTCTCAACATTCAGAAGCATCTGGGATAAGAAGAAGTACATTAATTAGGACAAGTGAGAATGGATTTAAATTAGAAGAGAATAGGTTTAAATTACATATTAGGAAGAAATTCTTTAGTGTGAGGGTGGTGAGGCACTGGAACAGGTTGCCCAGAAAAGCTGTGGATGCCTTACCCCTGAAAACATGCAAGGTCAGACGGTATGGCGCTCTGAGCAACCTGCTCTAGTGGAAGATGTCCCTGCCGACAGCAGGAGGATTGAAACTATATGATCTTCTAAGCTCTTTTCCAACCCAAACTATTCTATCATTCTACGAATCTGGCTTCTCCTCAGTAACTGTGCACTCTTAGCTTAGTCACTGCTTAATTTCAACACAATGTGGAGCTCAGTCCAGGAGCACTGCAGAACAGGCTGCTGTTTTTCAGAAGCTGAAAGGTGATACTAAAAATTAAGAGTCTCCAGGCAATGTTAACAGTCATTGTGTACTGTTTCTCCCTCAGTTTGCTGGGCCAGTAGGCTACTCCTTTTTTGCTTTAATTATTATAGCATTTTTACTCATTTCAGAATTTTAAAGAAATACGCACGTAGGAAATTTAGTCTATAAGGGCAAATTCATAGATACATATAGAAAACATCCATGTACATCTTAAAATACTGTTATATTAAAAATTAATTCCCAAAATAAACCTTCCTTCCATATTGAAATGCTGGTAATAAGAATAATGCAATTAGGGTGCTCCAAATGAAGTAGAGGGACAGTTCCCAGACAACCTGCAATATCAGTGAATAAACAGTATTTAAAACACAATATCTCATCACCTTTACTCCTTTCATGATAACAGGCTGCAGGTTCATGGTCCTTATCCTGATTATTCTACAAGGTCAATAAACTGCTTTTCAGGTACCCAACTTGTTAGGATGAAGCGTCCCTCAGCTCCAAAATATTATTTGAAATGAAGTAAAAAAAAAAAAAAAAGGACTATTTCTAGTCACTTATTTTCACCAGAGCTGAACAAACAATTCCAATTCAGCCTGAAATTTGTCCATGCGCACTCAGCATTTACAGATCTGTCAGTTTTGTGTTACCCTACATAGGAATCATATCTATGAGATCAGAAAGGTTAAAGGGTTGATATCAGTTATAATACAGATTTGCAGATTACAAAACCTCTGTGAACATCTACTTTGATCCGCACAGAACAATAAAAGCTTCCTGCAGAACTAGAGAATATAATATTGGCAAAATGGTCATTATTGAACTATTCATGATGGCTCCAAAACCCCAGCAACTGAAAAATGATGACACATTTATTTAAGATCATTAAAAGCATCTTAAAACAAAACTCTTTCATCTGAATCTTTCTAGCTGTTGGATCTTCTTACACATTTGCTTGTTAGCCTGGGAAACGTTTATAAAGCATACTTACAGAAAGCGATTTAGTGTGTCAGGGTTTTTTGTACCTTGAATCTTTCCTTGTAAGATATGTTTTAATCATTCTTGCAGCTCTTTGTGGGACTTCCCCTCAAGGTTTTTTTTTTCATTTTAAATCCCTGATTTACAGACACTGTATTTTATCTGAGAAGTGGTTGCACCCGTGCCAAAAGCAGACAGAACAGATTCCCATGTACTCTTGCTTAATCTCTTCTGTTGATAAATCTAAGGATTATATTAACATCTCTGAACAACAGCAGCCGACTGGGAGCTTATGTTCAATTGTCTCTCTTGCTCCTGATCTACCAACCTTTTCCAGTTCTGATCCTGCATGGCCAGGCTCTATTAATTGTCTTTCATATACAAGATTACATTTTGCTGTGCTGCCCATGGATAATTACACTTGCAGCCTCCTTAGCAGCTGATTTGCACCTGCTTGTATTTGTCTTCATTATCGACCGGTTTCCTGCATCTTCTATAAACTTCATGGGCAATATCCTTATGCCCTCTTGTATGTCATTAATAAGAATGTGAGTAACAGAATTAATGTAAGAATGACCTCACCGGAATAATACCAAATAACTGATGGTCTTCTAATAACTTTTTGAGAACCATCAGTCAGTTTTATAAAGTTCTTTTAATGTGACATTTAGCCTTTGCATTACTCTGGTCTCCTTGTCAGAATACATGACCTTGTAAAAGCGAATCAAGTGACCTTCTTGACTGAGGACAGGATTCTTCTGTCATACCTGAAGATGTCAAACGTTTTTGACAAGACCACGGACAATTAATGTTGGTTGGAAATTCCTCCCCCTCTTTATTTCTAAATTCTTTATTAATGAAGTCTGGGTGTCAATTATTCAAGTGTTTTGCCTGCAATCAGTACTAGGATATCTGAATCTCTTTAAATGGGCAATTTTGTTTATCTCATCAATAATGATACACTGTTTGTTTTGTAGAGTATCATAAAAAATGACTCAGAGAAACAATGCTTATAAAAGAGAAATATTATGACAATTATCTAGACCTCTTCATTTGCTAAAGGTTAACTTTAGGATCTAAAACTAATGCTTTCCTGAGTTTCTCTTGGCCCAAAAATCACAGAATCATCATCAGAGATTCTGAATTCCATACCCTGGCTTTTTCTTCTAACATGGAATAGAAATGCTACTAGTCATCACTCCCTTGCTGCACAGCTATTGATAATTTCATTATTTTAAAATAAAAATGAAATTAAGATTCACACTGATTTGAATGAGTAATTTTAAAACTCCATTTCCTGATGAAAAGTAAAACTTTTCACATCACTGTAAAACGCAAGCATTGTTAGATGTACACATTTTCAAACAGTATGTATTTTAGTTCAAATTGCCTGTTTGTGGAGGCCACAATCAACATGGAGAAGAAGCTGAAAATGGGAGGTTGTCTGGACTGGGTTAGACCACAGGCCAGCATCCCGTCTCCAACAGTAGTCAAAAGCAGAACTTTGGGGAAGAGTGTGTGTCTAACTTCCAGTACTGCCCAATTATCTACAGAAGTACAACACTGTGGGAATATATATGTATATATATATACGTATATGTGTAACTGCAAGTATGTATGTACACACCTGCAAACCACACCGGTTTGTAAATACATACACACCCTAATACACACAGTAGCACACTTTTGTGTTTATGGATGCAAAAGGGTCTCATGGTTCAGAAGTCTGTCAGTATCTGGCTATTAGCTGTCCCTTCCCAGTTTTCAAAGAAGGTAATATAAAGGACTAGAATATTTCTTCCTCACTGCAGTCTGGTGTAGTGGGTTTTAGCTAGCAGACTGTATCCAGATGAAGATTTGAAAGAAGTTAGCTTTGACTGTGCTTAGGTTGCAAAGCTCAGCACTCAGAGGTAAAAGTGCAGTGAAAGTGAAAAGGTTTCTTGCAGTACTTACCGAGCTGTTTCCTACTTCCTTTTCCATTGCTGAATGTGACTCATTATTAGCTGGGTTCTTTGGTGCAGCAAATTCTGGTTTCTTAATTTTTGTGTCAGGTTTGTTTTCTTTGGCATCTGGCTTACCCCCAGATCTAGCAGGACTTGGCTTCTGAGAGGGTGGTATCCGTGCAAGTGTTGATGGTGAAGGGTTGGCATATTCATCTTCTTCCCTGAGCTCCTGTGGAAGCACTGTTGGATTCATTTTTACATAATAGCCATGGTAGTGACCATGCAGCTCCCCATTCTCTGTGCTGATGGGATTGTGCTGGGCTGAAAACTTTGGCTGGTGTTTCCCAGCTACTTCCTCCTTCACTGGTGCTTTTGAATATAAAGGCTTGTTAGTTGTGGGTGTTATATTCTCAGTGGCCAAAAGCTTTTTTTCTTGACTGAGTCTTGCTCCAGAAGTGGAGCTTTGCCTTTTCAGTTGTTTTGAAGGAGAAGTCTCAGAAGACAGAGCAGGACTATGCCTTGGACTTGCTTCTGGGGTTCGAGGGGGTGTAGTACCTTTTCGATAAAAGTGAGGTGACTCTTTTGGGGTGGGTGGTTTCTCCTGAACTTTTTCTTCAGATTTTTCTTTCCCATCCATTCCTTCTTGAAATTTTTGTTTGATATAATCAGGGCCTGAAAAATAGTGTAATAGAAATACAAAGATGAAAACAAAATTCAGATCCAATCACTCCCATATGAAGACCCAGGTGAACCACTCTAGTAAGTAACACAATTCCTACTTAGAAGGCAAGGATACAAATTCTCTTACATTCACTAGGACAATACTCACAGAGCAGCAGGTGTGAAGAACATCCTCTCCCCCAGTTCTAGCGAAACACACATGCACACATTCACTGTGAGGACTCACTTATCAAAGTGCATTTCTATACAGCTGTAAACATAAAGACAAGCTGGCTGACATGATCTGCTCCGAATTTTGGTTGTCAGATTTAATTGTTTAATGGTAAGACAAAGGTAAGCAAACACTGTTGAAGAAACAAAATTGCTGTAAATCTGTATTTATTTTAGGCAGTGTTTTCTGTTTTACTTCCTAGAGGTCATATCCCAGATTCCAGGATAAGTTTCCCAAAGAAGTCAGAAGCTGTGAGCTTCTGGAGCTCTGTGAACAAAGAACTGCCAACAATCTTTCTGTATTTTCAAAAATGGCTTCTGAAAAATGCATTGCAACTGTTTCTCCACTTCTATCCTGGTTAGCACCACAACTTCCCTTTGATTTTTTTAACTCTTCCCCAAGTGAGGCTTATCTGTGCTTTTTGTCATAGAGAAATTCTGTGCCCAGGAAGACACATTTTTCTGCTTTTGAGTTTAAAGGAGGCTCTAACTGTGCTAGGCAGATACAGTGTTTTTACAGATGCCAGAAGCATATGCATCACTATGCAGTGCGAAGATGAGAGGAAGGAAGAGCAGCATGAAGCTTTTGGAAGTTACTGAGTCATCTGGTAAGTAAGCATTGCTGAGAAGAAGAATTACTCGGCATTGCAAGGTCTTTTGAGCAGAAAAAATCACATTTTTGGCACCTCTGAAAACCAGGGGTGGAAATAGGGAGCTGTTAAGAAAGAAGGCCAGATGTAGACAAGCCAGGATTTGTTCTCAAATGACATCTGAGGAAGAAGTTTTGAGGAGTTAAGCCTGCAGAGAGGGAAAAAGCTAGAGGCTTGATTCACAGTTTTTTATAGTCATCCTGGTAAAAGGGAAAGGCAGTACAACACAAATTAAGAGTTTCCATATATAAAGTTACAGGTATGATCGCCATTCAAAAAATTCTCCCTCATGTCGGGGGCTTTCCTTCCATCTTTGCTGAGATACATAAGGTAATGCTGAGGGGTTTAACATGCATGAACTTTCTTTTTCATATCTTTTCACATTGGATATAATTAGGAGTGTAAAGAGAAAAGGATAGCTGAAAGAGCTCTGACTAATCTTTAAGCCCAAGCCACGGAGCTGTCAAATTGCAATGATTATTTATTTGCGGACAGATCCACATTCACATTAGCTTGCTCTTTATGACTTCTGTGGCTACAGCATCTAATTGGAATACTATCTCTTCAGTTTTACAATGCTGCTTAAATGGCACCTGATCTGTTCCTGAAAATTCACATACTGTGACAACTCTGCACTGCCTCACATATGTAATGATTTGACTTTTACTAATATCTGACAGCACTTGACAAACGGAAGATACTTCCATAAGGAAAACATCAGAAAATGACATCAGAAATGACCTCAGAAATGTCATCCCTCTCCACCCTTTTCTATGATCAACTAAAAGCCTTCCAAAGTTGGCAAGAGACAATCCCTTTCATGAAGAGACCTCCAAACTGTGTTTAAATTTCTGAAAGAAGGAAGCCCATGCCTCCCCAAGAGACTGGTAGAGTGAAAAATAAAAAACTTGAAGCAAAACAAAAGCATAATCTGGAGCTTCCCAAAGAAGTTAAGTTTCAACAGGCTAACAATGCCATATTTTTACACGGTATATGGCACTATTTTGTGCTATGTGACACTGAGCTCCACCAGAGAATTACCTAGTTATTCCAAGTAATAACCAAATAATATCTGAGAGTGTCTGACTAGACATTTGGCCATTTACATAGCACTGGACATATACATAGCACAGCAGCCCTCCCTGTCACCCCTAGTACATCACATATGGATATTAGAAATACATCCCTTGCCTCCAGTCCTGTCAGGCAAATCTTTCCAACACTGAAATTCTTGGCTCTGTGCTGAAGTTAGCTTTGGAGATTGTCCAAATACTTTTAAAACGTCTGTTCACTGTATCCAATACAATCAGATTATGCAACTGTCCAAACCACTGACTCCAAGCAGCAAGAACTCAGTTTCCGCTCCCTTCTGAGGACTAAGAGGTGTCAAATTTACCTTGTCCCCTTTATTAAAGACATTATCTAACACTATAGACATGGGTAAGAGAGTTCTTTTCTTCATCATAAGAGCAATCTACAGCACAAGTTTAAAGAAACAAGGGCCAAGGGAATTTGGAAAGAGAATCATTAACATCTTATCCTGTAAGATTTCTTAGCTGGCTGATCTTAATGAGGAAGAGAATACAATCTGAGGGTGGGAAGAAGGTAAAGTGGGATTATCTGACTAGGAAACAAACACAGAGTTCTGGTTCTTCAGTTTGAAGTTGAAGCAACCAGTAGATCTAGTCCTAGGCATGATACATCTGAGTGCCTAAGGAGAACCTGGTCTGGAAAGCAGAATCAAGAAATGTTATCTAACCAAGTAAAGATAAGATGAACCTGTGCACTTTCTTACGGTGACATGCTGGCTGTGCTGACCCCAAGGTCAGCCATGGGGCGGTTTCGGCTCACACACCTGTTGTGATGCCAGCAACTGGATGGCACCATTAAAGTGTGAGTTAGCCAGTACTCAGGGGGAATAGCCTCGGAAAGCCAAAGGATTGTGTGACGTGTGCAAGGTATGCACACGGAGTCTGATGGTCTGCTTGAGCAGCATTTCATTGATGGCTGTGGGGTGAGGGAAGCTTTGGTTTGGTTGAAGACACATTCATGGTTATTCCAAATCTAGAATGTCTTGTGAAGTTCTTGTGTAATACGTCCTTCCTCCTGGAAGGGCTCCAGTAAGCGATGTGACAGCATGGCCAGCACTGTAAATGAGAAGAGAAAGATGCCCTGGTTCTGCCACAACATTTTTAAAGAGGTGACAGCCACATGCTTTACCCCCACGGCCTAGCAAGGCACACATATTGGCAGCATAGAGCTGTTGCAGGATTGTGGCTCAAGGAGCATCTGAAAATGTCATCTCTCAGGACACTGTAAATGCAGTCACTGTTTCCCATGAAAGCTAAGAAGAGACCTTGTGCCTCATCAGATCAGAATGAAATTTGAAGCTTGAGAGGGATGGCAGAATACATCCAGGATAGTGAGCGAAAAGGTATACATGCAACTTAATAATTTCATAAACATCTTGTAATTTCCTCATGATACCTCTACTGCTCTTTCATGCCCATTCTTACCATTCTTGCAATTCAGAAAAAATAAGCATTTCATATTACAATTTTATTAGTCTATTGAAAGCAAAAAAAGATTGTAATGCCACTAATGCAGGCTCCAGAATAAAATCTATAGAGAATGTAATATTTAAAGTACTGTTGATGCTGAGTGATGTGATTAAATTTCAATGTATATTAGAAGTACTTATTAGATAAACACATGCTTATTTCTGCTTTTTAAACTAAAGTACACGTTATGTGATGTCACCTACCTCCAGTGCTACATAGAGAGTTAACAAGTAGACAGGGCTATAAAGAGTAACCCAAATAAGAAACAACATTATAATATTATGAGAAAATTTATGTTGTGCTTATAGATAAATTCGAAATGTGAAACACAGACTTCACTTCCTAATTTTGTTTACCTGTGTGAACTGTTAGTGGATGGATGCTCCATTTTCACTCTAATGTTTAACAACTGTCTGTGGGGTAATGGTGACACAAAGTTACTTGCTCGACCAGAAGACGGCAGTCTATATGCAAACCTTCCAGGATCAGAGGCCCCTTTTTACTAAACTACTGAACATTTCTACAAAAACAGGAGAGAATTCCTGATCTGAAAAGTTCACAGTCTGTAAGTACAATAGTAAATGTTATACCAATAGCCCATTTTAGTGATGGGGAAGCTAACCCGAAAGGAAATCATGACCCAAAGCACATGTTTCATCTGAATAACCTTTCTGAAGTTAGTGCTCAGCTGTCAATAAAGTAGCAACATGCTCAAAGCTTTGCTAAATCTTTGGCAAATCTAAAGATGCAGAGAAAGCCTTTGTCAAAACTAGGAATGGAGTGGAAGTCTCCCGAGTAATCAAAACTCGACACAGTACTTTGGCCGTAAGTTTGTCACCTACTGTAAATGTCATCTTGCTGAAAAAGCTGAGAACTGATCTACCGAATCAAAATTCAAAGAGAGAAGGAAATAGTAAATGATGAATAAGTTTCTTACTGCAGATTATATCCTAATACAAATCCAGAGTATGATATGGTTGAAGCAAAAGCTTAAGTCTTTCATATTTAAAAGAACTCCACTTAAGAAAGGAAAATGTATATGTTAGTGTTGGTACTGCAGGTTAATATATACTCTTCATGAAATAAGGCAGTGAAAACAATTTGGTTTATTATCTTCTGATATTTTTGATGGTTTTCTAATGTATCACTGTTGGAAACAATATTTATGCTCTCACAGTAAGATTTCTTTGCTATTCTGATGAACTTAATAAAGCTTTGAAAAGCCAGGTGATCGATCAATGGATCAATTAATATAGGATCTTTCTTCCTTATGTTAGGATTTTTCAGGATAGGACATCGAGTTCAGAAGAATTCCTCAGGATGGTAACTGTTACGTGAAGGAAATAAAAATAATCAATTATCAATCTTAAAAGAGGTGATTCAATGATTCATTATGGAAGTGCAAATAACTATATTCAGTAAATTTTAGAAAGGCAGGGTTTATTATTATTTCTTCATTGTGGCGATATGAAGGGAGGCGAAAGAACTGTAATTCCTATCATTAGTACTTCCTCTGTTTTGTTCCTAATTTTCTGACTGTTATACTGGTGACAGGGAACAAAAAAACCTCAAAGTGTTAGGCTGCTGGCTTGAATTCAGCCCACCTGAATTAGAGGGCTGCGCAATGTCATGGCAAAATGTGTTGATGAACTCACTGGAGCAGAGATATGGTTATGGTTTTAGTAATGTTTGGCAGTCTGAACTGGGAATGAATAGGGCTGGAAATTAAGGGCTAAGGATTATTGCCATAGAGAAATTAAAGGAAATAAGGCAAGGTGCTTAAAGAGCCATGGGGCTCTGAGAGTACACTTCTGCCTGACTTAGATGTGAGTAGAATAGCACAAGATATTTCAGTCAAACAGGCCTTAGAACAATCATCTTGTCCAAGTCACTGACTAATTCAGATCTGAACAAAAGTTAAAACCTATTATTAAGGGCATTGTCCAAATGCCTCTAGAACACTGGCAGGCCTGGGGCATCGAACATCTCTCTAGAAAAGCCTGTTCCAGTGTTTGACCACCCTCCTGGTAGAGAAAGACTTCCTAATGGTATTTTAAGCGGTTATCATCCCAGGTGTCTGCGGTACCCTTCTGATGGATGCAGTGATCCAGCAACAGGGCATGGAATAGTAGAGCTCCTTCGTGGCTGGGCCAATGTGCAGCAAGGTAAGAAATATTTTACTCCTAGTGATGTATATGTAAGTTATTTAATAATTCCTTAATTCAAAACCACAAATGTAGGCCCCGCTGCCCTGTTTTGGCTGCATCTGAAGTTGGTTATGCCAGCTGGAATAATGGCTTTAACTGTACTTGAAAACACTTTAGAGAATAAAAACCCACACTAGCTAAGGCTTAAAAATAAAGCATGTCACAGAAGAGAAAAAAGAATTGAAATGGAAGGGGTTGTTGACACTGTCTTGTGAGATGTAGAAGAAACCCAGGTCTGGATGGCTGATTTAACTTTTAGCCTCTGATGGGAACTGCATTTTGGTGAGGTATGATCAGCATTGTAAATGCTATTAAGCAGCTTCCCTAGCTAGGGGCAAATAAAAAATCTTTCCTGGATCAATTTTAAAATTCCATTTGGCTGCCTTAAAATGCTTCCCCCCCCCCCCC